>JAIEZT010000107.1:263932-343932 GCA_019594935.1 Periophthalmus modestus | reverse complement strand
ACAAATACAAAAATATAAAGCTGCAAAAATCAAATCTATATTGCAGTTTAAATGTAAAAGTAGTGATAAATGAGGTTTGACAGGCTTAAAAACTCAGCACGGGTTCTATCTATGACGTCACAATCCTGGGAAATTTCAGAGACAGAGACTTTTTGCAGAAGAGTAATGAAACCAGTGTGAGTGAAGGTAAAACACACCTCCAGGTATGTTTTTGATGCAGGAATTATGTACCAACATCTTTAAAAAGTCCCATTTGTCTAATATGTGTTTTTTAAGTTTTACACGAATATTGTACTTTGAAGAAAATTGTGTAGTTACCTGAGCGATTCTGTGATGCTGCAGGTTTATGACCCTGGACACGGCCATCTGCATACTCCCAAAAACAGCCACTACCTCCAGCTTCTTATCATCGAACGAGGGGGCGCCAAAGTTCTGGAAAAAACGCAAATATTTGAATAATCTAATCTCCTTTTTGAGACCTCCAGGGGGGTCTGATTCTGTGTAAAAAGCCGCTGACCCTGACTTAAAAATATTCTTACATTATCTTCTTTGGTTCCGCCCCAGAAGTTGATGCCTCCTGCATAACTGGGGATGTTGAGCACAGCGAGACCCTGCAGACTGGGGAGAGACATGGGCACACCGTCACACTGCAAAGAACAAGAAGACACGCACACAGGTCAGATAAATGTGTTCGAAAATGCTTGAAAGGTGCAGAAAAAGCGTCAGATTTCGTGATCGTTTTGTCTGACCTCCAGCTGAACTCTCTGCTCCAGGTTTTTGTAAGTTTTCTGGACCAGTTCTTTGGTTCCCAGGACGCCGTACCACATCATGTTTTTAGTGCGACTACTGCAAAGAAGAAACAGACGGATCAATGCGGCGGAACTCTGCTTTTTTCTTTATTTTTTATTCATATGTGGGAAACCAATGAGAGCGCTTTGGGTTTAAGACAAGGCAAGTTCATTTGTATAATTGTATAAGTAATTCAAAGTGCTTTACAGAATAAGAACGACATTAAAATCACAATACGACAAATCAAAACTTAAATAATCATCATAAAAATAACATTAAAACAGAAGAGTGCAGAATAAAAACCTTTAAAACAACTAAAGCAACTATACAAATCCCATATAAAACAAAAAACAGGAGCAGGGTGTGTGTATTTGTGTAGAGAAAAGTTTATTAAATTGCGACTGTGTAACCAATGCATCCAGTTTTGCTTTTCCTTCCATTTTTATGAAGCAAAACAGCTAAAAGCCCTTTTCCCTCGACTCAAGAATAAGAGAAGAGTCAGTAAACTTTGTCTGACCCGTAGAGCGTATAAAATGGACAGAGTGAGAGTGACGTTCAGCTCCAGACAAATGGAAGCCAATCGAGGCCAGCAGTTATAAGGTTTTGCTATATATACACAAGGTCCATAAAGCAGGACCACATTTTTTTTCAATAGAAAGTGAATTGGAGAGAAATCGTGCCCATGCTCACTCTATACCTCTATATCAAACTAGTGCTGCATGACGGGTAGAAAAACATGAATTATTACACTACTGCGATACATTTACACTGTTTCCAAGCCTGACAGGCCTCTCAAAGCATGATTATAGTCATCATTCAGCGGCGGTGAGCTAATCCCGGAGCCAGAGCTGCCCTGGGCGGACTGACACAGGGGGAGGCTGCCACATTCGTACATATACAGCAGACATATGCGTTTGAGGACACAACAGCTCGGAGAAGAGTTACAGACAAAGAAGGTTTTCGACATAATTGCAAAAAACACTCCCTGTACTTTGCTCTTTGTTGGTGATTTAAGTCCGTTTATAGTCCAGGAAACTTTTTTTAAACTGAAATTCCAACTACAAATAATTCTGCATTAATTACATGTGAGTTACTGTTTAAATTTGAATTTTATGTATTTTATTTTTCGCATTTTACTCCCCACTGGTCACAGACAGATGTGACGTAGAGTAAACTTCACACATTAAACAGCAGTGTTCCTGTTTACCTGCATTTCTTGGGATGCTCGTCTCTCTTGTTGTTGAACTCGAGGGAAATTTTTGCGTCGAGGCCGATGCCAAAGTAGTTATTCATGACACACTTTTCTGAACAGTGTCTAAAAAAAAAAAAAAAACACAGAGTCAATTTAATCCTCCCGGTACTTTTATAAACCTGTTACTCACTCTGCAGAACAAAGAGGAGCAGTTTGGACACACCCTTTATGTTTACTACTGTCTACAATGGAGGTACAAACAGGAGTGTGTGACGCAACATGTATGGAGTTATGCAGTAAAGAAAAAAGTGAAATAAGTCATAGTTTTTGTATTTTAAGTTTAAATTCCTCAAATTATCCCTCCTTTGATTGACTGACAGCTGCAAACCCTTGTCCTTCTCTCAATGAGCCTCAAGACCAAAAGGCGATTTAAAAATATATCTTAAAATTTTGAGTTTGAGTTTGTTTTTTGTCTGTTAAATTCCAGATGTTCATTCATAGTTTTGATGCCTTCAGTGAGAATCCAAACTTTGACAGGTAAAGTACATATAAGGGTCGTCAAAAGTAGCAAAAATCAGATGCAATCGATATTAAAACTAGCATCGAAATTGCATAATCATTTGAACAAGTATCGATACTAAAAAAGTCACATTCACAGGACAGAAATGAGCCTTTCCTTATATATACAGACATGGACCACTATGAACCTACTGCACACTGAGGGATTACACAGATAAAGAGCACATGTATTGTCTAAAGAGTGTTTTTTATCAATCAGTATTAAGTCTGTTCCTCAGTATCGAAATCGAGTTTTAAATGTTAGTATCGTGACAACACTAGTGAATAGATATAAGTATAGATATAGAACTATGATAAATCGTACACGGGGAGGTCGTTGTACATGGACGTGTGCAGACTCTCGGGTTTCTCCAGGAGGATGGGGGAGGTGGGGCTCAGATTCCCTTGACCTGAACAAAAACAGATATTTGATTAATCAATAAAACATTTGAATAATTAATCAAAAAATAAAGACTTCTGCTAGTTTAGTATTATTATTATTAGTAGTAGTTATTCAATTATTTAAAATTTTCAAAATGTGTAAAGCTATTTTGCACAATTTACTTCCTCAACGAATAACTTAAACTTAACTTAAAATATACGGACGACTGCAAGTTATCTGAAGCACATATTCACAATGCCAGCAGGGGGCGCAAGGACTACAGCTGCAGTGGCACTACAGAAATAGTGCCTGCAAGAGTCAAAGTTTAGTTAAGGAAGTTTCAGCAGTGACAAGATAAAAAACCCCTCCCTGGGTGACCCACCTGTGATGTCATGAGGTGGACTTTCCTGTTAAAACTACACTGGGACTCACGTGGCTCTGCGTCTTTGAGCTCTTCGCTGTTTTCTCTTTTGAAGGAGGAGGACGATGACATCCTCTGGACCTGGGTGTGTCGGTTCTGTTCATCCACCACTAAAAAAAACACATTAAGACAGTTTAAGAGGATAAAGATGGAATAGAAATCTCTAAAAAGTCCACTTTGTATAATACCCTCTCTTGGGGGTAGGAAGCATTTGACTTTCACTACAATAGATTTAAAAATGTTCCTTTCTTGGTCTGACCTTAATCGTGCTCACCCGAGCCCCAGTCTAATCAGACAGGTGAAATTCTCATCCACTGTATCAAAAATATTGTAATATTAAGAGTTAAAGAGAACCAGAGAGGGCTTAGAGGTGGGTGCGACTGATTTCTCCCATATGGACTTACTCTCTCCTTATATAGTCACACCCTCTCCTTATATGGTCACACCTTCTCCTTATATGGTCATACCCTCTCCTTATATGGTCACACACCCTCCCCTTATATGGTCACACCCTCCCCTTATATGGTCACACCCTCCCCTTATATGGACATACTCTCTCCTTATATGGTCATACTCTCTCCTTATATGGTCACACCTTCTCCTTATATGGTCATACTCTGTCCTTATATGGCCACACACGCTCCCCTTATATGGTCATACCCTCTCCTATATGGTCATACCCTCTCCTTATATGGTCACACCCTCTCCTTATATGGTCACACCCTCTCCTTATATGGTCATACCCTCTCCTTATACCTTTCTCTGCCTGCTCGATGATCTGTCTCAAGGCTTTCTTCAGACTGTTGGCTCGGAGCATCAGTTGTTCTTTGGACCTGTATGTTTTTCCATCTGATCCCGGGTCTCCCTCTCTCCTCTCCAGGTCCGGACCCTCCTCCATCCTCCCCCGGACCTGAACCGGCTGGGACCACCTGTGCATAAGACAGTGAAACCACTCAATTCAATCAACTCACTGTGACATTACATTATTAAAGACTTTCACTTCTTCATCTACAGATGTTATATTATTATATATTATATTATATTATTATATTTTTTCCATTGTTTTGCATTGTTTCTGATCTATGTTATAATGTTGTTTCCTCATCAAAAACATACCTGGAGTTTAACATACAAACAGTTTTTTTTAGAGCAGTGAAAATACGATGTGATTGATTATTGTTATTTTTACCTGCGCTTCGGCCTCTTCGCTCAGAGCTTTGACCAGAGAGTCGAGCTTCTCATTCAGCAGAGCGCACTGAAACAACAGAGGGCGAGAACTGTCAGAACACAATTTAAACTGCACAATTTGGGAATAATATCACATTGCGATATTTCTGATAAGCATTGAGGTTAGATTTTTTTGATTTATAAAGTTCACATTTTAAACATGTCCAGAAAAATTGACAAAAAGACTGAAACCTGAACTGAAAAACTAACAAGAATCACATTTCAGAGCATGTTTGTACAGCTCTAAACTACAGGGTTAGACGTTTTTATGCAGAATAAGACTGGAGATTCTGTTATTTATGGAGGAAATGATGCTATTCCAAAAACTGCAGCTTTTCTGATTTGCAAATTGTGTTCATTCAAATAGATATTTTGATTAGATTGTGATTAAGTTTGCAGCTTTATGCCGCTTTTCACAAAAACACTGCAGCAAAATGATTAAAAAAAAAAGTAAAATAAGATCAAATGAAATGAAATAAAAATAAATAAAAATAAAATAAATTAAAAATAAATTAAAAAATAAAATAAAATAAAATTAAATTAAATTAAATTAAAAATAAAAACTAAAAAAAAACACAGCAGTCTTACACAGCACTTTTCCAGACACTCAAAGTCTCTTACCCTTTACAGCATTATTCATTCACTCCATACTCTGGTGGTAAGTTACTATTGTTGCCACAGCTGAGGTGGAGTGACAGAAACGAGTAACACTCACACACCATATTCATACTGGGTAATGTAGGTGAAGTGTCTTGCCTAAGGACACAGTGACAGGGACAGTTTTTGCCACAGGCGTTCCACTGTGGCGTCTCGCTAACCAGACCCTGCCCCGTTTAGCTTCTGAGATTCTGAGCTTGACAGGGAGGTTAAGCCATAGTTTATAATGAACTTCACCTTTTTTAAAACTGTAAAAACCAGGTACAGCACTTTTAACTCCATGCATTTTTAAAGCAAGTGTTGTATTTCAAGACAAAGAATTAAAAAAAAAGTCGAAGTCTGAACAGATGTAACAGGACACTGAGTTTACACGACATCTGGATAATCTGATTAACTCCAGAAATCAGATAACAATCAGATTTCCTACAAACACAGCCAGAGTATAACATACGCTGAGCAGAGGCCAGAGGGAGAGGCCATAGTCTCTCCACACCTCCGCTCGCCCACAGCTCAGAGTTACACAAGCGCTGCCTTATATAACGCCCCGTACGTGTTACTTTATTTGTACCTTCTTGGCCATGGCGTCGGCCTCCTCTCTGTTCTCCGTGGCCCGCTCGTACGCTTTTCCCACCTCCGCCACAAACTCATTTACCGTTCCACACAGAAATCTGAAATGCAGAGACGCAGGAGGGACAAAAAGTGTTAAAGCGATGGAGAAACAAACAAATACATAACTCAAGCACCGAAGATATGGAGGATAAGTCGCTTGTGATCAGTTTATTGGTATTTTTAGCAACTTATAGTCCAGAAAATACGGTAATTATTTTTCTCCTTTTTACCTCCTTTCTTTATAATCATCTGATTTGAATGAGTAACAAAATGGCCACAGACAACGATTTTATAAACACCGAGATACTAATATAATACTGCATACTATTACATACTACTACTAAGACAGTTCATAAGTACTTCTCTTAAAGGTACAGTACGCACTTGGCAGAGGAAATGACATCACTGTGTTTGTCTGAGTCCAGGATCTTGGCGAGGTGTGAGGCCACAGAGTCTGCGTACTGAGTGATGTGAACCTGGACAACGACACAGAAGAACATGCATCATTAAAGGTGCACTACGGAACTTTACCAGTGAGCGCATGTCCCTCCTTGTCAGCCCTTTGTCCTCTCTCCTGTTTTAGATTCTCTGTCCTCCTCCTTTCTCTCTCTCTCCGATCGCTGATGTGTAAATTGTCGGATCACTGTTCAACATGAGCCTTGAATTTCAACGAGCGCAGAGGTCAGAGGTCACAGCTACAGGAGATGGAAAAACGGAGCTGCTTTGAGTCGATATCTTCGGTTGTCTGGCCTGATCCGTGACGCAGCGTTCACTCTCCCTCGGGCGCTCTCAAAAGTAACTTCCCCTTTTGTGATGAAAGGTTATTATATACGTTGAAATGTTCATACGCATTCCATGAACATTAACCTTTAGCTAAAACATGGACGTTCTCTTTCAAAATGGCCGCTGGGTTTGTCGTTACCTGCAGAGGGGAGTCGAGGATGTCTTCTTCTTTCACGATGGGCGGGAGTTTGGTGGTGGATGGAACTTCATATGTCATAACGCTCCACCTAAAAACACAATATTAACTTTACTATAACAGCATCCTCTGCATCATCTGACCCTCTCCTCCGCCTCCTCTGCTCCATGTAACCCTCTCTTCTGCATCCTCTGCTCCATCTGACCTGTTCCTCTGCTCCATCTGCGCCTCTCCCTTGCATCCTCTGCTCCATCTGACCTGTTCCTCTGCTCCATCTGCGCCTCTCCTCTGCATCCTCTGCTCCATCTGCCCCTCTCCCTTGCATCCTCTGCTCCATCTGACCTGTTCCTCTGCATCCTCTGCTCCATCTGACCGTCTCCTCTGCTCCATCTGACTCCCTCCCCTACATCATCTGACCCTCTCCTCTACATCCTTTACTCCATCTGACCTTCTCCTCTGCATCCTTTACTGCATCTGACCCTCTCCTCTACATCCTTTACTCCATCTGACCCTCTCCTCTGCATCCTCTGCTCCATCTGACTCCCTCCTCTACATCATCTGACCCTCTCCTCTACATCCTTTACTCCATCTGACCCCCTCCTTTGCATCCTCTGCTCCATCTGACTACCACAAACTGTAAAACTATGATAAATATTCACCACAGGTACTATCCCACCAAACCAACTCATAATTAGAAAAACACAAAAACCTGTCACATGCACTTTAAATCTCTGGAGCAGTGTAAGTGATACACAGACACAAAAGCCCTCGTCTTCCTGGATAATTATTTCGGACCCGCATGCCCTGGTTCTGGTTTGATTCTACCCCGGATCTGCCCTGGTTCTACCCTGGTTCTGCCCCCTGTGAATGCGATCGCTCACTGGGACGACGCTGCTAAAGTTAGACACGCTAATTTGATCTGCAGGGATTTACCTTCAAAGAAAAGCAGTGAGTGAGTCAAACACAAGTTTAGAGCTGGGAGCGATTTAAAGAGGGAAGGACACAAACGAACAAGGACTGAAATACTAGCAACTAAGTACGGGGATTTGCACTGGTTTTACTTGCACAGATTGTAATGTTTTTTAAAGCCAAATGATCACTCTTTAGTCACAGTTTAGTGGGGATGAGCTGTATTTCATGTTTGAGTAATCCTGTATTATCCTGCATTCGAGGCTTGAATGCTCCGAAAATGTCTGTTTTCACCCCACTGCTCTGTAATTACTGCAGTTCCCTGAAAACTTCATTTACAGAAGTATTGCCTGGCAAATTCAGACTGATTTTTGCATTTTTTTATATGGGGGATATCAGCCTGGTTCCCAAGTGTCTTTATTGCTTCGCTAATTGATTCTGTAGAAATACGACATGTTTTTCAGTCCCCTGTGGTAATTTTTTGGGCTTTTTTCTCCTAGTAAGCAGCCATATTTGTTTAGATACGAATGGACCATGCATGACCCTGATTGGCTAATCCACCTGTCAATCACGCCCATCTGAACTTGGAGAGATTCGTCGGAGCAGAATTGAAACGCTCGCAAATGTTCCGTCCTGTGTTTTACCTGTCGAGCATCTTCGTTGTCGCCCTCTCCAGTTTCTCGAGGATCTGCAGCAGTTGAGCGTCGTCGTCACAGAGTCCTCCCCAACCGAGCACCCGAGCCAAGTCGTTCCCCGTGCCCAGAGGCAGCACACCCAACTGGCACTGGAGAGAAAGAGAAAACCTCAATAAATGCTCCACAGTATGGCATTAAACTGGTCTGTCTCTATGGAAACAGTCATTCCCTGTACCCAGAGGCAGCACACCCAACTGGCACCAGAAAGAAAGAGAGAAAACTTCAATAAATGCTCCACATTATGGCATTAAACTGGTCTATCTCCATGGAAACATAGTCATTCCCCGTGCCCAGAGGTAGCACACCCAACTGGCACTGGAGAGGACGAGATAAACTTCAACAAATGCTCCACGTTATGGCATTAAACTGGTCTATCTCCATGGAAACGCAGTAATTTCTTGTACCCAGAGGCAGCACACCCAACTGTCACTTGAGAGGATGAGAGAAAACTTCAACAAATGCTCCACAGTATGGCATTAAACTGGTCTGTCTGCAGGTGGCACTCCATGTCAAGTTTACAGGTCAGATCTGTGGAGAGGCGACCCCGCTCACGTTAAGACTGCATGCTTTTTAAGGTATTTTTGTGCAATAAAACCACACAGATCCACATTTTTGCTGCGTTTAATGTTGGATGAGTGACACATCGTCATGAGCTAATGAATTATGGGTAATGTAATTATGGTTTAACGACCCTTAGCTAAACATGCTAATCACTTTAAAGCATCGCCATGAAATTAGTACATCCTAATTCAATTTAACACAGCATATTTTTAATTATGTTAAATTAGAGTGTTATCAAAGTACCATTTCTGCCACTAGAACAAGGCCATGGTTTAAAACTCTTGTATAAACGTCCGTGTTATGTTATTTTCTGATGTTATATAGTTGTTCCCTCATCACAAACCGACCTGGAGCTGGGTTTCATGTTTTAACGCAAAAACTAAACTCTGCATATTTAGACTCAAACAAAAAACACTCTGTTCCACCTTGTGATGTCATCATGTGGTAATACAGGAAGTGCTCCCCTGTGTTTTTAAACTCCATGCACCTTCACTAGAATCATTTGGATCATTTCATCCCTGGAATTGCCTGAACTAAAGCTAAAAGCAGCTCTTAACTCTATAGCGTCAGATGCTATCGCCGCCGATAGACTCACGGTTACGAACTTTCCATTACCGTAACTCTGCAACCGATTGTGGTTCATGTAAATTCAAACGGCGTCTCAAAGCAGAGGCATGGGGCTCTTTAAATATGTCACTGTCATTATGGTAAAGTGCTCACGTCGCCTCGGAGACGACCAATCAGAGCGCAGTGCCGTCGGGATTCTCCCAGTCACTTATTTGATGTATCAAAGAAAAAATAAGGATGGATAGAGGTGTAAAGTAGAGGTAGTTGTGTGAAAAAGGCAAAAGTACAAGCTGATACTTCCTTTAACATGGTTTTTATGGCTAAAAAAGAAAAAAAAAAGGTCTAGGCGAGCTGTAATGGTCTATAATGTGCTCAGTCCACTTCATGACATCACAAGGTGGAACAGAGCATTTTGAGCTTTGGAGATGTAACAGACTAATAATAAAGTGTATCTCAAACATGTGCGAATGAAGCAAAACATAAGTCCAGGTCTGTTTTTGATGAGGTAATGACATTATAACACGACTGAAGGTTTGTTTTGTGTAATATAGCGCCTTTAAAGATCCACTATGAAACATTTCTAGATGCTTGTCTCCATGGAGATGTTCGTGTTGTGCCTGGAATGTTGAACAGTGTGGCATTAAACTCATGTCCAGGTAAAGAAGCACAGTAAGAATGCAAGTTTGATTTTGTTTTTTTATACAAATTATACACTTTTAATTGAATAACGCAACGCAGATCAATTTAATGCCATGCCGTGGGACATTCCAGTTACCATGGGGACAAGCAGGCAGCAGATTCCCCATGAGAAAAGTTACATAGTGCACCTTTTATGCTGTTCCATGCAAAAAAAAAAAAAAAATCCAGGTCTTTCTTTTGGATTCTCTTTCAAAGCGTCTCGTTCCGCAGCGTGTGTCTGACCTGTTTGTGGAGATTGAGCTTGTCAAGTTCCGACAGGACCCAGCCCACGCTCCCGTCTCCTCCACACACCAGGATCCGGAATGTCACAAACTTTTGGAAAAGACGAAGACTGCAACAAAACAACAGAAACAGACAGGGGAAAATGATCAAGATGAAGGAGCAACGCACTCAACGATTTGGGAAAAAAAACGTAATTGTAATTTTTCTGATAAACTTTCTGGTTCGATTTGCGGTTTATGTTTTAATGATGGGATTCTGTTCAAAGTTTTTATTTTAAACACATCCTGAAGACATGACAAAAGGTGATGAACTAGCGGAAGAATCAGGGTTAGCACTCAGAACGAAATGTAATGAAATAAAAGCGTAAAACATGTCTGACCCGAGCTCTGGCCCTCCGTTCATGAGGTCGAACACTTGCGCCGGGTTCAGGAGCTGCTTAAACTTCCGGAGGAACTTGACTCCCTGATTATCTCCGCTTTTGGAGTTCACCAGGACCAGGAGCGGGCTGGAGCAGGACGCAGACGCCGCGTTCCAAAAACCTGAGGAAATTACACAGTTTTAGGTGAAAACACAACTACATTTATCACAGACGATGGTTTAAAATAGGAATGAACTACGCAAAATAAGCATTGAAAACGAGCCTAAAAACATGACATTTTAAGGGAGTTGTAGCTGATTTCCACTGTCTTAAAAACGTGATCAGTTTGTGGTCCAGAGTTATTCCTCATACCCTCCTCATTTTCATTTTTGGTTTTAATAGAACTTAAATTTTAATTATTCCATATGAAGAAAGTAACTTAACTGTACATACTGTTTTATTTCTATGTTTAATTGTATATACTGTTTTATTAGGACGCATTTCGAGCATCATAATTATTCACCACAATGAGTTTATAAGAGCTTTTCATAACTAGGATGCTAAAGCGTACTTCCTGATTATCAAACGATTAAATGCTTTATTCTGGGGTTTTGCAAGTGTATATGATATGGAGGCACGTAATGCAATATAGATAAATTGTATTTTGACATTAATAATTCAATTTTTATTTAAAATCAGGCTTATTTTAATAATCTACAGAGTTTTTGTTTTGATCCTTTTTCTATATGAACTTAGACAAACTTAATGAATCCACAGGGGAAGTGACCTGGACGCAGTAGCTCAAACTTTACAATATAATTAGAAAGAATTTAAAAATACAACAAAGTATTTAAAATCCACGGCTCACCGTCCGAGTCGATGCTGTTGAGAGCCGTCGGGGGGATGATGGACACTCTGCACTGACCCAGAGGACACACCTTCCCCAGCTGCTCCTTACAGCTGTTATGGACCTGCAACAACACAAGCAGAGCTGAGGGGGGCGCTGTTATGGACCTGCAGTTGTGGACCTCTCTTTACGACTGTTACGGACCCGAGAAAAAGAAACGTGAGCGCTAAACAAGTACAGTAGGTCAAAAAATTCCACCAAACTAATGCAAAATGTGGAAAATGTGGAAATTCAAATAAAAACTGACAAAATGGGCGGCCAGATCTGGTTGTAACTTGGTTCTTATCCAATAATTTTTGCGATAAAACAGAGCTTTTAACCAACAAATTCCTCTATTTTCTTTTCAAGGTGATGTTTTTGTCTTCAGGGTAAGCCGGGTTGGACTTCGTTGGACTTGTTCAATATATGGATTCATGGGAGCTGGAACTACTTTTTTGGAGGTGTATTTACTTGAGTGATATACTGAACTTCTAAATGTGTTAAATTGAGGCGCACTTACGATGGCTTTACACCAGAGGCAGCGCCAGTCCTGCAGCCTCCGCACGCTGCCACAGTTACGGTCACACACAGAACATCTGGCACTGACCGGCAGGTTCCCCTCCAACCACTGGTGAGGCATCGACACCTGAACAGAGACAGGGAGAGAGGGAGGAGAGAGGAGGAGAGACAAGGAGAGGGGGGAGGAGAGAGGGAGAGAGGGGGAGGAGCGAGAGGGACAGAGGGGGAGAGACGAGGAGAGGGGGAGGAGAGACAAGGAGAGGGGGAGGAGAGAGGAGAGGGGGGGAGAGGGGAGAGAGGAGAGAGGAGAGAGGAGGAGAGACAAGGAGAGGGGGAGGAGAGAGGGAGAGAGGAGGAGGAGAGACAAGGAGGAGAGGGGGAGGAGAGAGAGGAGAGAGGAGGGAGGAGAGACAAGGAGAGGGGGAGGAGAGAGGAGCGAGGAGAGAGGAGAGGGGGAGAGAGGAGGGGGAGAGAGAGGGGGAGAGAGAGGGAGAGACGAGGAGAGAGACAAGGAGAGGGGGGGAGGAGAGAGGAGGGAGGAGAGACAAGGAGAGGGGGAGAGAGGGGGAGAAGAGAGGAGAGACAAGGAGAGGAGGGGGGAGAAAGGGGGAGGAGAGAGGAACGACGAGGAGAGGAGGAGAGGGGGGAGAAAAGGGGGAGGAGAGGAGAGGAGAGACGAGGAGAGAGAGGGGGAGAGAGGAGAGGGGGAGAGCGGGAGAGGAGAGAGAGGATGGAGGGGGAGAGAGGAGGGGGGGAGAGGAGAGAGGGGGAGGGGGAGAGAGAGAGGGGGAGAAGAGGAGAGGAGGGAGGGGGGGAGAGGAGGGGGGGGGAGAGAGGAGGGATAGATGAGACAGGAGAAAGAACAGAGGGGGGATGGGAAAGGGGGAGGACAGATTAGAGAGGAGAGACAGGGAGAAAGAAAGGAGAGAGGAGAGGAGGGAGAGAGGAGAGGGGAGACAGATGAGAGGAGGGGTAGAGGAGAGAGGAGAAAGAACAGGGGGGATGGGAGAGGGGAGACGGGTTAGAGAGGAGAGAGGGGGGAGAGGAGAAGGGAGAGAGGGAGGAGATTATGAGTGTATTTAAAGGTGTACACTGCCTCTTTAAATTTGCAGATGCCAAGTTACAAGTCAGATCTGTGGAGAGAGGTGATCCTGGTCCTGGTTTTCGAAGGATTAGTCAGAAAAAAAACCTTGACTCTCCCGCTTATAGTAATGGAATAATATTTTTGATTTCCATCGGGAATTAGCTCAAAAGTTTGTGTCTCGGCTGAACAAAAGTGAGTGAACTGTCAAATTAAAGTCAAAAGTGCAGAACTACAATTACACCTTTGTTTGGACGACTGCGCTGCAAGATTCTGTTCTTTTTTATGAATATTTCTGCAGCTTTCTACATCGAGACGGGATATTTGTGGTAAATATATTGCAGAAATAATGATCTACTTGAGCTATACAAAGTGGAATTTGGATTAAACATGGATGAAATATCACAGAGATCTTCAGCTTTAGAGGCTTTAGCTCAACTCAAAGTCAGAAAAGCAGCAGTATAATGATGAAATATCAGAGTTTAACCTCAAACTGTCAGAGATTTGCGCTCTCAGTCTCATCGAACATAATGAGGGGAAAGAATCGTAAGTTTTTTTGTTTTATTTTAGGGAGAGAAGAAAAAGGAGACAGCTTCAACTCTAATCTTAACTTCAAACTTTAAATTACACACGAACATTTTTGGCTAATCAGTTTCAGTTTTTCTCCTTAACTCCTGAACATCGAATCAGGTTTGTGAAGCTGTAGTTTAGTAGGCTTGTGGGCGGAGCCTTGTACAAGCTCACGCCGCCCTGGAGAGATCGCTAGATTACTCAAACACGCACGGATGACGTCTACAACCTCTTCAGGCGTGTTCGCGATGAGGGAACAACGTTAGAACAGCGTAGAAAGCTCCGGACTTCGCTAAGAGTAATGAATAAATCGTGAAAGAGCTCACCCCATCCTCGTCCTCGATGATGTCATTTCCTATGGAGGCCAACGTGGTCCATTTGCAGTTGTTTGTGGAGCGAACGGCACAGCGTTTGTGAGCTTTGAACTTACACACTGCAGAAAAACAGACGAACATGAGTTAATATGATTTATCAACACTGTAGAGTCGCTATAGTTTGAAAAAAGCTGGAGGTAAGTCAGAATTCTGCGTGGATTTTGCTGTTTAACTGTTAAAATGTGGTGGTTTATGTTTAATATCTGTGATTTTTGGGCCTATCCACATGAAAATAAACTGATACAAAGTTCAACATCTTCTAAACAAAAGTGAAACCGTTTTTTCCACATTGGAGCCAATCTCGCACAAATAACAGTGAATCTCCCATAGCATCATACAAGCCCCGCCCTCCCTCTGAAACTACGCCGAAATGTACTTTTACTGTTTTGAACACTCTCCCAGGTAAACTTCACATAAAGATTAGCGTGTATTGTACATTTCTTCATATCTCTGGACCACGTTTTAGTCCAAGGACATTTGCGGTTGCAGTTTGTTAGCGTTGTGTAACTTTCTCAAGTCCGAATGTGTCACGGCTCCTCACAATCACGACTCGCCCTGTAATAAAGAGAACATAAACCCGCTCTAATCTAATCTGCAGGTTAAAGCACCAGAGTCGCCACTTGAGGAGCATGAATCACTGTCGGTTAAGAGTTCAAGGTGCCCCTCACGTTAAAGAGGGCGTTATACTTCTGTGGGGTAATAACTGCGAACTCGACACATTTAGATCACCGTGTTAGCTTTTATTGATTGAAAAATGGTGCACTGGCCAAAAACAGCACATTCAAATGTTGAATTTGTGCAGTTAGGCTTGTGGGCGGAGTCTTGTACAAGATCGAGCTGTCAACCATAAGAACGGTTCGAATAGAGCATGGGAGAGATCACTAAATTACTCAGACTTGCATGGACGACATATAAAACCTCTTCAGGCGTGTTTTTGATGAACATTATAACATGGTAGAAAAGTCTATGTATGTAACTGTAAGTATGGTTAAAGTTATGATGTGTTATGATGTAGTAGTATTTGCAGTACTTGTAGTATTTTGTAGTATTTGTACCTTCACAGGAGAGTCCGTGGGAGGTGACGCCGGGCAGCGCCTCTCTGCACACGTTACAGAAGGTGGGGCGGGCGTGCGAGCAGGCGTACCAGTTATGCATCCCACTGAAGTGCTCCATGTTAAACTGACTGGCCTAGAGAGAGACAGAGGAAGAGAGGAAGAGAGGAAGAGAGAGGAAAAGAGGGAAAGAGAGAGAGAGAGAGAGAGGAAGAGAAGAGGGGACACAGAGAGAGAGAGAAAGAGAGGAAGACAAAGAGAGAGAATAAGAGAGAGAGAGTAAGACAAAGAGAGAGGAAAAAAAAGAGAGAGACAGAGAGAAGAGGAGAGACAGAGAGAAGAGAAGAAGAGAGGCAGAGGAAGAGAGGAAGACAGAGAGAGAGGGGGCGAGAGAGGGAGAGAAACACAGAGAGAAAGAGGAAGAGAGAAAGACAAAGCGAGAGAAAAAGAGAGAGAGAGGGAGAGAAGAAGAGAGACAGAGAGAAGAGAAGAAGAGAGGCAGAGACAGAGAAGCACAGAGAAAAAGAGAGAGACGGAGAGAAAAGAAGAGAGAGAAGAAGAGCGGCAGAGGAAGAGATAAAGAGAGAGACAGAGAGAGAGAGAGGGAAAGAGAGAGAAACAGCGAGAGGGGGGAGAAAGAGAGAAAAAGAGAATGAGAGATAAAGAGACAGAAAAAGAGAGCGAAAGAGAGGAAGACAGAAGAAGTGAGACATAAAGAGGGAGATAGGGAGAGAGAGAAAGACAAAGAGGAAAAGAGAGAGAAAGAGGAAAAGAGAAAGAAAGAGAGAGAGAGAGAGAGAGCAGGAAAGAGAAAAAGAGAGGGAGAGAGAAAGAAAAGGAAAGAGGGAAAGAGACAGAATGAGAGACGGAAAGAGCAAAAGAGAGGGAGCGAGAAAGACAGAAAGAGAGAAAGCGAGTGAGTGGGAGAGAGGGAAATAAAGAGAGAGAGGGAAAGAGAGAGTGCGAAAAAGAAAGGAAGAGACGGAAAAAGAGAGAGGAAAGACAGAGAGAACGAAAGAGAGGGATAGAGAGAGAGAGAAAGAGAGAAGGGGTGAGAAAGATAGAAAGAAAGAGGGAAAGAAAGTGAGAAAGAGGAGGAGAGAGAAAGAGGGGTTACATTCAGTATAATTCATGATTTCTAATCTATTTCTAAATAACCCTTTTTATTTCTGCACCAAGAACTGACACCATTATACCTGCGCTGTGTCTTATTCGAGGCTCACAGTTCACCTTTGACCTGTGACCTTTGACCCGTGACCTCTGAGGAACGTAAAGAAGCACATGAACCTCAGCTTTAATCACACGTGACTGTCACATGAACTATGAAATATTAGCTCTCTCTAAACCTCGTTGTGGTGCTTGTGTTCACGACAGTAGCATGCTAACGTCGCTAAGTGCAGCTGGTGGTTCTTTGCTCTTTGTGATTTATTGTAATTGACAAACAAATTTAGCGACTGAATAGAGCAGGTTCAGAGCTTTTAACATTCATGGCTCGTTAGCAGTTAGCGCCGAGCTCAGTCTGAAAAGGTATTAGCCAATATTACATGTACTTCTCTAAATTACAGGAGAATTATACTGAATAAAGTGGTTTTAGGATACATTTAACACAGCCTCAAATACGTATTCCAGTGTAAAAGTAGAGTTATGTCCTATGAAACTACCTATGAAACCTGTAAAACTATATTATTTTTGAGTTTTCAGATTATCTTTGAACTTTTTTTTTTTGGGCCGTGTTTGCCGACGTGTGCGTTGTGTCGCCATGGTAACGGCTGAACGTTCCTCCATAGAGACGAACCTCGTACGTCTCCCACTTCTGCACAGACTTGAGCGCGCCGATCCAGTCCTCCATCTCCTTCCTGCTCTCCGCACACAGCATCAGCTTTCGGAAAGGAGTGATCACCTGGAAAATGGATCGAATACAGTATGTCGTCAGATTAGATGCAGATCGTTAAGAGTTTATTTATACTTTATTTTTACACAGGGAGACGCAATGAGAGCACTTTGACTATTTTTCAGAGACGTCCTGCTCAGAATACAGAAACAAACAGAAACAAATTTGATGATGTTATAATTTCACATGAACACCACCTAAACACCACCAGCTTTACACAGTCGGATCAGCGACTCTTTGACTTTTCTGAGCGTTCTGCGATGTCGTGACGTTTTATCAGCGGAACTGTTTTTAGCCTCTGGCATTTCCACAGCTGCTTCGTACTTGTCTGATCTAGATCACAGTCACACAGACGATACCAAATATGAACATGACTCTGAGTGTACGACTTCAATTGGTTCAATGAGCAAATTCCCCCAGTGCGGAGTCTCATTCAAAGCACAGTAAAAGTTTAAAACACGTCAATCTACAAGGAGTAGGAAAAATAAAGCCAGATTATGTAACATTTTAGCATCTTTTTTTTCATTTTGGGTGTGTTTAAGGCACTGAACTACACAGACAAACATGTGTCCTTACTATGAGCAGGCTTTCATCTCCACAAACCCGACTCTTACTTGGCCTGGAGGAGGGCTTGCTCCTGCTTGTTTCCATGGCTATAATCCTCCACAGCGGTACGCCATGAAACGCATCTACCTCCAGGGTGCGATTTGTGCAAAAAGCAGAACAGGCGATGATTTTTTCTTCATATTTTAACATTAATTTAAGCTTTAAGGCTGTTAAAGAAGGACGTAAAACCACCATGACCATCACCAGAAGTTCTACGGGGACTAAAGAGCCGTTCTGAAGCTTCTCAGAGAATCGGTGCAGTGTTGACTCGTTGTTTCACATAAACATTGAACATTTGACACAAACCGACCTACTTTATATCACATTTTAGCGCTGAAATGTTTCCCAAATCCTCCATTGAAGCGAAGGGGATTTCCGCTTAACTGGAAGTGCTACTACAAAGAAAGCGAAAGTGGTTTAAAACGTGGACGGGGCAGGATAAGGTCAATACGAGCCAACGACGCAGAATCAGCGACGATGACGATGCCTCTGTATTTAACTGCTAATGTCAAATCATCTTTTCTTTTGTAAGATTATTGAATTTGTACATCGTCCCTGACAAATAAAAGAATGAAGAAAGAAAGAAAGAAAGAAAGATGTGCCTGTCGATACAGCAAAGGACGGGTCGGCCACTGCCAGCCGCTCTTAAACAGGGTGGCCCAAAAGTCACTGACAGTTGAAAAAAAATCCTAACCGTTTTGTTTCTAAATATTTTCCTTTTATTTTTTCAGAGCATTTAGATCTACTCTTCCGACATAAATATGAGCAAATACAGCACCGAGGAGCAAACCCTCATTGTACAGTGGTACTTTGGGTCACGTGGGTCAAATTCAGAAACCCAGCCGCATTACCGTCGACATTTTAATACCAGAGATGCCATTAAAGGAATAATAAGTGGTTTTCACAGACAGGGGGCAGTATGTGATCTCCACAGACCTGACTAGTCCTGATTTCTTCCTGTGGGGCTATCTTAAAGAAAATCATGTTTGTGAATAAACCTCAGACAATAAACGACTTAAAACGTGACATCGAGGATCAAATAAGAGCCATAAGCCTGAAAATGCTTTAAATGTTTTAAATAGTTTAAGTAGTGATAAGTTCAAGTGTAAGTGAACAATTATAACTATATATATTGCCAAAAATCTCAGAAGGTTCAGTTTACCTACTGCTAAAATTTGATGAGTATAACTTAAGAATTATAGGAGCTACTGAAGATTTAAAAGTGTCAGTGACTTTTGGGCCACCCTGTATAAGCCCCAGCAGAGGAGAGTTTCTTGTGTGGGGTCACGGGTCGCTGGGCTGTGTGCCTGAGCCGAGTGTGTGACAGACGCGGCTGTGGGAGCGATGATCAGCAGCGACTGTACAAAGTCTGAGCTGCAAATGAACTGTTAGATTTGGGGCACAGTCTGTACCTGGTCATCCTGTTTTTCCCCTACAAGAATAAAACAGATGGAGCGATCGGAAAAAGAGGAGCAGAGAAAGGGACAGACAAAATCTCCATCATCCCGACAAATCGCACCTCGTCTGTCTCATGGAGAACGTCCCAAAGTGTGGTTTTTCACCTTTTATTTCCTTAGAATCATGCTACACCGGATGCCTTTAAGTAACCAGCGAATACAGTAAAAAGGGCTTTTATCAAATGATTATTAGACAGAACTAAATGTGAGATATTTCTGTACCGTGAAGTTGTTGTTGATGTTTTTGGTGCTGGTTTCGGCCACACTGGCGTCAGACAGGTCCCACCTCATCGAAAATCAGAGACTGAAACAATAAAACAGTGATTTTGAATAGAGTTATAACCCACGGTGTGGAGGGGGGTGGTGCAGCGGTGAATGACTCTATGCAAAATACAAATGCAAAACATGCACCAGGGAAATGATCTGAAATGGAAAAAATGATCTGACTATTATTACTGCCTCAATGTTTTGGTGAAGTAGGTCTGAACGATCTAATTACGATGTTTCTGACAAGCAGATTTGTGATGCATGTTTTAATAATTCAGTTTAAAGTTCACATTTTAAACAACTTTTTGACAAGAGTGAAGACTGAAATCTGAAGTCACAAACTAATACAGGACATTTCAGAAAATGCTTGTAGTTTTTATGCAGAATAACACCGGAGATTTTGACATTTGTGGAGAAAAATATGGTACTTAAAATAGCAGCCTTTGTGATTTCATTCATTCAAATTGAGATTTCAATTAGATTAAAATAATCTTACAGCCCTAGTAAATATTAATCTAAAAATGGCAATGATAAAATAAATACATAAATAAAATAATATTAATAATAATAAAAAATAACAGTAATAATGATAATAATGATAATAATGATAATAATGATAATAATGATAATAATGATAATAATAATGATAATAATAATAATAATAATAATAATAATAATAATAATAATAATACAGTAATTAACATCTAAATTTAAATAAATAAAATACATGTAAAAAATAAAAATTAAATTAAATTAAATAAAAATTAAAAAATGAAATGAAATAAAAAGAAAAAGTCTGTCTGGTACCTTGCAGGCTTCGGTATCTGTTCACTCAGTATAAATAAATACATAAAAAATGAGTATGTGTGTAATGTGTGGTACTACCTTGCAGTCTTTGGCGTAGTAAAGCGTCCGTCCTCTCAGTTTGAAGTATCTCCGCTTCCATCTCTGAAAGGAGCTGGTCTGTTTGAGCAGGATTCCCTCTTTGACGCTTTTCTATCGACAAAAACACACAGCAGTTCATCACTAAATATATCGCTAAACCGGGAGAGTACACTGTAAAAACAAAGACGCGAGTGTTTGAGCCGTGAATGGTTTTCTGTCTGTTACCGTGACAACAAGACGTACTCTAAAAACTAGCCCGAGGTGTGCGTTTGTCAGCTGAGAACCCGCCAGGCGCTCACAAAAAGCAAATGTAAAGCAGATGCTGTAGATTTCAACCATCAAAGGGAGTTTTTAGTGTTTCTGAGGCTATATAATCCTCAAGTGACCGTATGGATAAAAAAAAAAAGATAAAAATAAATAAAAAGTAAAAGTTTGTTCATTCATGTTACCTCATCAAAAACAGACCTGGAGCTGTGTTTTGTCTCATTCACACATGTTTGAGTAACAATTTATTATTAGTTTGTTACATCTCCAAAGCTCAAAATGCTCTGTTCCACCTTGTGATGTCATGAAGTGGTACTTTTTAAGTTAACAGCTACTTTTAACCTTTTGTTTTTGGCCTTTCCAGCGCTGAAATGATCCAAATGATTCTTGTGAAGGTGTGTGGAGTTTTAAAACACAGTGGAGCACTTCCTGTATTACCACATGATGACATCACAAGGTGGAACGGGGTGTTTTGAGAGAAGAACTCAGCCTAAATATGCAGGTTTGTGTGTTAAACAAGGTGAATGAAACAAAACACAACTCCAGGTCTGTTTGGGATGAGGAAACATTATAACAGATAAAAAAATGGTGTAATATGATCCCTTTAAACCAAACTTAAAGGTGCTCTCTGGAGGTGGCACGTCACCTGCAGGATTCCATGGAAACAGACAGTTAAAACCATACTTCGAAACATTCCCCATGGGGATAGTATAGCCAAAGGAAGTACATTTCCATGGAAACAAGCAGGGAAGTAAGGTTTGTGGAGATGCAGACTCGCTTACAGTTTGATGTAAAAAAGTAAAGAGTGATAAAAGTAGAGTCCCACAGCATTTTATCTGTTTAAAAGAAAAAAAAAATCCTCTGAGAATGAAGTACAGCGCAGTAGGGATTCTCAGTAAAGCTTACTCAAACACGCCTGAATCACTCTGAATACAACTTCGACAGAATGTAAACTGAACGCTCTGAAAAGTCTCCGTTAACTTTAATATATTACATTTAAAGCACACCACATTGTTATAAGAAAAGTTACAGAGTCCAACTTTAACATCCATACAATGAGTGAGTTCAGTGTTACAAAAGCCACTCTACTTCCATATACGGTAAGGAATGAAAGCTTGAATTAAATAACAGAAAGTGATCATCTTATTCAAATACATCTATAAATAGTTTGAATGGAGTTTTAGCAGCTCGTGCCAACCAATTATCGAGAAGCTACATCACAAACATTACACGACTTCCTGTTTGGACCTGGGTTATGTTTTTTTAAGATCTCTGTAATTACCGGGCTTTCCCGCATGAAACAAAAACCGGTACAGCTGAACGTCTTCTCTAAACAAAAGTGAAATGATTTTGTCACAATAGCTTCATCATAGCGTCATTATTTATCAGCAAAGACATAATTGCTGTCAGGTGAAAGAACTTTAAAGGGCCCATGTTACGCTTTTTTTCTGATCTATGTTATAATGTTGTTTGCTCATCATTATGATCATGCATTGTGTTCTGCGTCCTGATTGGCTGAGGGGCTGTAGACCATTGTGTTCTGCGTCCTGATTGGCTGAGGGACTGTAGACTACTGTCCATCAGTCTCAGTCTCATATCGCAGTGTGACTCTTAAGTGCTGTATGTTTGCAAGTTTTCTCCCCGACACAACCCACAATGTCGATGAAACGTTCTGCACCGACAAAGGTTTGAACTTTGAGAGTGTTTAAACGAGAGAAATGTGAGAAAATGTTAATGCCTGTGTGAGAAAAGTGTATAAAGTGTGTGGTGAGGGGTTTTACAGCCAAGAAACATATAGAATAATTGTAAAAAATAAAGCTGATACTTTGCGGGTTATTTTACCCCAGCGATAAACGAGGGACCATTGTATCAGGAAATGCTCCACTGTGTTTTTCACCTCCACACACCTTCACTAGAATCATTTGGAGAATTTCAGCCCTGGAATTGCCGATTTCTAATAAAGCAAAGGTAAAAGGCAGATGTTAACTTGAAAACTACGGCTTCATGACATCACAAGGTGGAACAAAGCATGTGGGTATGAGACCTTTAAGCCGAAAGATTAATATGACAAGGTTGTGGAGCCAATCCCAAGCACATAAAGATAAGGTTCAGACATTTCTTTCAATAACAGTGAATCACCCAGAGACTTATATAGGCCCATGTCCTCAATCTGAAACTATGACATCAAACTGAAGGCTGCTGTGAGCACGTCTCATCACATGCCATTGGAATGAGAACATGTGATGAGGTAACCTTGAGTCTGCACTGTCATACATCTGAAAGTCTAAAGGTGAAATTGTGCAAAAGACTTTTACGATAGAAATTACACAACATGGCAACGGGAGAGACAGACGTACTGGTTGTTTTATCTGTCTTTATATGTCTATTCCACATTTTGCGCTATTTTCTGATCTATGCTGTGTTTCCTCATCACAAACAGACCTGGAGGTGTGTTTTTTAATTCATTCAAATATGTATATTTACACACAAACCCTGCATATTTAATCTGAGTTCTTCTCTCAAACAGAAAACACTTTGTTCCACCTTGTGATGTCATCGTGTGGTAATACAGGAAGTGCTGCGCTGTGCTTTTAAACTTCATACACCTTCACTGGAATAATTTTTCAGTCCTGGCATTGCCAATCTCTACTGAACAAAAGGTAAAAGATAGCAGTTAACTTGAAAATGACCACTTCATGACATCACAAGGTGGAACAGAACATTTTGAGCTGACAACCCAATAATGCAGGGTTACTCAAACATGTGTGAATGGAAGAAAAAACAACTCCAGGTCTGTTTTTGAGGAGATTCTAACTTGGCTTAAAGCTCACAAGAGTCAACTTTGTGTAATTTGTGACCTTTAAACACGTCCAGAAGAATTGACACAAAGACTATGAAATATGATCTAAAAAACTAACGCAAGAATCACATTTCAGAACATGTTTGTACAGATCTAAACTACAGGGTTAGCAGTTTTTTTATGCAGAATAAGGCAGAAGATTTTGTTGTTTGTGGAGGAAATTGTGCTACTTTAAAAACTGCAGCCTTTGCGTTTTGCTAATTGTGTCCTTGTTTTAATTTAGGTCTGAGGATGGAGTTATAAATAGAAGATAAATGATGTATAAGCCCCAATTCCTGCTCAAAGATGGATTGTCTTTCCAAAAATTGCTTCTTTAACTCCCTTCTCAAACCATTTATCTTCTTTGGCTAAGATCTGCACCTCACTGTCCTCAAAAAAGTCGTTAGTGGCTTTGAGATGTAGATGCACAGCAGACTGGTGTCCTGAGCTGCTCTTGTGACGGTGTTGGTACTTTCTCTTATGTAGTGGCTGTTTAGTTTCTCAAATATAACGCTCGCTGCACTCTTGGGAGTAGACCACAACTTACTTTGTTTGTGGCTCGAGGGTTTGTCTTTTGGGTGAACCAGTTTCTGTCTGTGTAGGTTTGAAATAGACTGGGATTCTATGCTGCGTAGGGAATGGTTACACCTTTTTTTCTAGGTTCAGATTCCCTGTTGTCCCGTTTTTTTTAGCTCTCTTAGATCCACTGAAGGTCCTTTTTGGATATCCACAAGTCGAGAGAGTTACTATTTCACTTTTCCCTCTGTGTTTGAGGTATTCGAACACAGGGCTGAAGCGGTTCCTGCAGAGTTTGTACTGCAGTGGATGGTGTGAATCAAAAAAGCAGGTGTTGTCTTGTCTTAATGCGCAGTTCTAAAGACAAAAATCCCCCAAAGTGAAACCAGCATTCTGACAGTTGTTTTTGGCAGGAGCACACGCCATAAAGAAAATCTGCCCCAAAGGAAAAAGAAAAGAAAACTTGAAACCACAAGTCACAGCTCTGATGCGTCCGAGCACATCTTCAGAATGATGAAACATTAGGACCGCTGCCATAACGCCTGCACAATATATCGAAAAAGTATCGATATCACACAATTGGCTGATGCAGTTATCAAACTAAATGTGAATAACGCCAAGGTTCTCCATCTGATAAAAATGAATCGTTTTTATGATTATGTTAAAAATAAAGATGTTTTATTCAGGATTTTCCATATTAAGCCCAAAATGAGCCTTGATTTCGTCCTGTTTTGTCTCTGTTAAAGAAAATCTATTGTGCTTGTTTCTGCTCTGAAAAGTCTGCTCCAAGTTTTTATTTTGACAGAATTTCAGTAGCAACTTAAATCTTGTACTTTTTAGTTTGACTATAACTGAAATTGAGTGAAAAAGTTCTCAACAGTCACAATGCAAATTTTTCCAATATCCTCCAGTTGCCATAGCGATTCACAACTGAAACAGACAAGCAGATGACGTAACCCCCATCGAAAAAGCTCCAAGGTGCTCCTTTAATGAAGCTCTTTTTATTTTCTTCTTTTCTCTCTCTCTCTCTTTCCCTTCCCTCCCTCTCTCCTCTTGCTTTCTCTCTCCCCCTTCTCTCCCTCTCTTTTCCCTCCCTCTAACCTCGCACTCCACCTGTTCTCTCCCTTTCTCCTCTCTCTCTCTCCTGTTCTTTTCTCTCTCTTACCTGCTCCTCTCTCTCTTTCCCAGTTCTCTCCCTCTCTCCTCTCTGTCTCTCCGTGTTCTCTGCCTCTCTTTCCACTCCCTCTCTTCTCTCTCTCTCTCTCCCGTCTCTTCCCCCCTCTGTTCTCTTGCTCTCTCTCTACTCTCTCTCCTCCCCCTCGCCCCTGTATGTCATGCTGTGTCGTTCCTTCTCTCTAGTGTTTTCCTCTCTCTCTATCCTTCCCCAGGTTCTCTCCCTCTCTCCTTTCTCTCCTCCCCCCTCGCCCCTCTATCTCGTGCTGTGTCATTCCGTCTCTCTCTACTGTTTCCTAGCTTCCCCCTGTTCTCTCCCTCTCTCTTTCACTCCCTCTCTCCTTTACCCCTTTATCTCGTGCTGTTATTCCTTCTCTCTATTGTTCCCCCCCCGTTCTCTCCTTCTCTATTTCCCCTCCCTCTCTGCATCTCTCGCCTCCCCCCTCACCCCCCTCTCTCCCCATTCTCTCCCATTCTCTTTCCCCTCCGTCTCTCTCCCTCTCGCTCCTCTCTATCTCGTGCTGTCGTTCTTTCTCTCTAGTTGTTCTCTCTCCCTAAACTCCTCTCTCAACCCCTCTCTTTCAGCGTCTGTTCTCTCCCTCTCTTTTCCCTCCCTCTCTTCTCTCTCCTCCCTCTTTTCTCTCTCCTTTTTGTTCTCCCTCTATCTCATGCTGTGTCGTTCCTTCTCTCTACTGTTTCCTCTCTCTCCCTGTCCTCTCCTTCTCTCCTCTGTGTCCTTTCGTCTCTCTAGTGTTTTCCTCTCTCTCCCTGTCCTCTTCCCTCTCTCCTCTCTGTGTCCTCTCTCTATCTCATGCCGTGTCATTCCTTCTCTCTCCCCCTGTCCCTCCTCTCCTCTCTCCCCCTGCCTTTTTCCCTTTCTCTCCCCCTCCCCCTCTCTCTCTCCTCTCTCCCCCTGCCTTCTTCCTCTCTCTTCTCTCCTCTGTCCTCTCCCTCTCTCCTCTGTGTGTCCTCCCTCTATCTCGCTCTGTTGTTCTTTCTCTCTCTAGTGTTTCCTCTCCCTCTCTCTCTCTCTCCCTCCCCCTCTCCTCTCCTCTCTCCTCTGTGTCCTCTCCCCTCTCTCCTCTCTCCCCCCTGTCCTCTCCCCCGTCCTTTCCCTCTTTCCTCTCTCTCCCTCTCTCTCCTCTGTGTCCTCTCTCTCTCTCTCTTTCCCCCTCTCCTCTCCTCTCTCCTCTGTGTCCTCTCCCTCCCCCCCCCCCCCTCCTCTCCTCTCCTCTCTCCTCTGTGTCTCTCTCTCTCTTTGCCCCTGTCCTCTCCTCTGTGTCCTCTCCCTCTCTCTCTCCCTCCCTCTCCTCCTCTCTCCTCTCTCCTCTCTCTAATCTCTCTCTCTCCTCTCTCTCTCTCCCCCTCTCTCTCTCATCTGTGTCCTCTCTCTTTCCCCCTCTCCTCTCCTCCTCTCCTCTGTGTCCTCTCCCTCTCTCCCCCCCCCCCTCCTCTCCTCTCCTCTCTCCTCTGTGTTCTCTCTCTCTCTCTCTCTCTTTCCCCCTCTCCTCTCCTCTCTCCTCTGTGTCCTCCCTCTCTCTCTCTCTCTCCCCTCTCCTCTCCTCTCTCCTCTGTCTCCTCTCTCTCTCTCCCCCCTCTCCTCTCTCCTCTGTGTCCTCTCCCTCTCTCTCTCCCCCCTCTCCTCCTCTCTCCTCTGTGTCCTCTCCCCCCTCTCTCCCCCCCCCTCTCCTCTCTCTCTCTTTCCCCCTCTCCTCTCCTCTCTCCTCTGTGTCCTCCCTCTATCTCTCTCTGTGCTGTTTGCACACACTAGCTCAGCACACAGCCTGATTAGCCTGTGCTGCTAATTACATCACCCACTCTGAGGACCCACAGGAGCAGATAAGTGTTTAAACCTGACGAATAAGACGCCACCAGTTCAACACCAGGGCCTCAAACGCAACACAGACTTTACACAGGAGCAAATGTTCCACAATAAAACTTAAATACTTCTCAGGCCAGTCAAGATAAATATGACAAATGGAATGATACTTTTTGGGGGGTCAACATTTACTGTGGGTTTTTTCTGTATTATGATAAGATTTAAGCCTGCAGATTTAGACTGAGTTCTTCTCTCAAACCGATAACACTATTCCACCTTGTGATGTCATCGTGTGGTAATACAGGAAGTGCTCCACTGTGTTTTTAAACTCCACACACCTTCACCAGAATCATTTGGAGAATTTCAGCCCTGGAATTGCCAATCTCAACTAAACAAAAGGTAAAACGTAGCTGTTAACTTGAAATCTACCACTTTATGACATCACAAGGTGGAATAGAGCATTTTGAGCTTTGGAGATGTAACGGACTAATAATAAAGAGTTACTCAAACATGTGTGAATGAAACAAAACACAACTGCAGGTGTGTTTTTGAGGAGGTAACAACATTATAACATGACTTTAAGCTCAACTTTTCGTATTATAGGACCTTTAAGTGTTGTGTTCTGTTGTGTATTTATTGCAGTTGTGTATATTTTTTTAACAATATTGTACATTGAGAATACTTTTTGGGGGATAATTCTGCTTTATGGTTTGATTTCAATATTATCGTTTATTGTCTATATCTACTTCAACGAAATATCGCACTTCAAAGTGTGTTTTTGTGTCAGGCCTAGTAGTTTTGACTAGTTCCTTTCATACCAGTGACTTTCTAACAGTTTAGTTTAGTTCTCGGAAGATTCTGAACAGAAACTAAACTGCAACGCTGCCAATCAAACCTGTTGCTAACGCTAACCGGAGCGACCATGGGCAAAGAAGGTTATCAATGTTCATATCTGGATTTACGGACACAATCGTGAAATAAAAATCATGTAGAGAGGGTTAATACAAACATTTAAGACCAAAATGACGAGTCTGACAGCAGCAGGTACAGAGAGAGGAGCGAGTTTTTCAATAGAAAGTGAATTGGAGCCAGAGTCGATGGAGCCAGAAGTGCTGGAACATTTCAAGTCAAGCAAAAAACATCTCCCATCTCCAGACTGCACCGTTCATAACGATATGATATGAGGTTTTCACAGGAGTGGAGCTGTGGGGAGACAGAAACTTGATAAATGTGTTTTTCACTTAAAGTCAACACGGGTCAGGTTCCAAAGCAAATACGAGCTAATCTGAAGTCTGCACGAGTTTCAATGACATTTACTTTACGCTGTGGAGGTTTGCAAATCGCTAATCAAGACTGCAGTTATTTAAGTGGCACAATTTCTTCTAAACAACAAAATATTGTGTCAGATCACGTCTAAAAATATGCAAACGCTGTAGTTTAGATTTGTACAAACATGTTCTGAAACGGGATCAGTTTAAAGTTCAGATGGACACTACGGAACTTGTCTCCATGGAGATGTCATTGCGTTGCCTGAAATCTTCCACAGTATGGCATTTAACCTATCTAGCACAGGTGAAGTTACCGGTCTGATCTGTGGAGAGGCGACGCCGCTCACAGTAAGGACACCTGTTTCTTAAGGCCATTTTGAGCAGTAAAAATGCCCATAATGAAAAGAAAAAGTTACATTTAATGCCTTATTGTGAAATATTCAAAGCAAAGCAGCAAGTGACAGACCTTCCACCCAAAAAGTTAGAGTGCAACTTTAAACGTGGTTGTACATATCTTTAGTGCATCTATAGATTTGTAGATATAAAAACAAAATGGCGGATGTTTGTGTCCTGTTTAGTTAATTTAAAGAAACAGGAAGTACATGTTATCTTCATAGTGGCTAGTAAGAGTCTAAAAATAGATTTGTGTTTCCTAATTTCTACATTTCAGCTGCGTTTGTGGTGTGGCTTGATGGTAACTGACCTACAAACTGAAAATATTTTGCACATGTGTTTAAACCGCAGTGTGTGGTCTGCGTCACCCCAGTTCCCCCGGTGCAGCTCTTCAGGTCAAAACGAGTCAGCTACGTGCCGTCTGCGTCTAATTACTAATTACGTTTTATTGCCAGAGAATCAGACAGTACACATCAGCATTCTACTTGTTGTTAGCTTTACCGTCACTGCAACACTCTGCTCTGGTCTCTGAGAGCTGTGAAAAGTGCTTATAAACTCATCTTGGTGAATAATTAGGATGCTCTGAATGAGACGAGTGAGGAATAATTCTGGGCCACTGCGTTTAAACTGTTGAGTGAACAGTTTTTTATGTTTTAAGACAGAGAAAAAAACAGGTACAGAGTGTTTAACTTGGATTTCTCATCATCCTCACCCCCCCGTGGATGGTCTCATACCCTCTTTTTTTCCCACACTCCTCCAGTTTGGGGGCCCCGAGTGCTCCGATGACCATGGGCACCACTGAGGCCTTCACCTTCCAGGCCTTCTCCAGCTCTTCTTTGAGTCCCTGGTATTTCTCTAGTTTCTCATGCTCCTTTTTCCTGATGTCCACCACAACGGCTTTGCTCTGTTGTTTATCCAGCACCACTATGTCCGGTTGGTTCGCCATCACCATTCTGTCAGTCTGTATCCGGAAGTCCCACAGGATCTTGGCTCGATCATTCTCCACGACCTTTGGAGGTGTTTCCCACCTTGACCTGGGGGTTTCCAGTCTCTGCGCAGATATTTCTCTTCACTACACTTGGTTATGCTGCTCCATGTTTGCTTTCCCTGCAGCATCTTACACCCTGCAGTCCCTCCTGCCCCTGCTCCGACTGCTGCCCACATGACCCAGCTAGATAAGTGGAAGAAAACTGATAGATGGATGGATGTTTTGTCCATATAGTTACTCTTATGGAACAGTAATAGTACTTTTACTTCAGTACTGTTTTTGGCTATACTCTTCTGCATGTGACTTTTGCACATTTCTGATAGACTGCAAAAGGATAATTTTTGTCAATTAGAGCTAAAATATGAGTTGTGCTCTAATCAAAATCTTCATTTGAATGGAGGCAAGTAGCAAATCACAAAGGCTGACATTTTTTTAAAGTACAATCATTTCCTCCACAAACAAAAATCTGTGTCTGTCTTATTCTGCATAAAAACGTCTAACCCTGCAGTTTTGATCTGCACAAACACGCTCTGAAATGTGACTCTCGTGTTAGTTTGTCAGTTCAGATTTTCTTCTGGACGTGTTCAAAATGTGAACTTTTAACAATATCCTAGTATTAAAACATAAATCTTGTTCGAAAAATCTCTATTCCATCTTTTTCCCAACCCCTTGAGCCCCGGTGGCCGTCACTGATCCCAGAACTTTCAGACAAACCATTTGCAAATCTAATTCTCACTTTGCATCCGGCTCACACGCCTCCTTCGATTTGAATGAGCCACATTTCTGCATCCAACCAGTTTGTCTCAGTTCATCCAAGACTGATTGTATTTTCAATTTCTTTTTTTCTTATAGGTTTCAATCTTAAATTTATAAACTTAATCGGGACAATTCAACACAAAATAGTCACGTTTCTTGCTCCAAAATCTCCTGTCAAATATCTTTCCATTTTTAATCATTTCTAATTAATCTCTTTAAAAAACATTAACTTCTTCCTGTAAGTGTAGTCACCTCTCCACAGATCTGACCTGTGCTTTTACCTACTAGCGTCCTAGCTTGTCTCCATGGGGACTGATGAAGACAAACAGTTGACGAGATCTTCCATCAGAAAAGTTACACAGTGCAGCTTTAACTAATTGAGACGACTTTTGGGGAAATTATCTCGTTTTTTGTTTTTTTTTAATTTTGTGACAAGCTCTGTTTACATTTACTTGAGAAATGTTTTAAAGACTTTTCAGAGTAATTCTCCCAGCAGAATACTTTTACTTCTACTTGAGTAATATGCTAATTGAAGTAACAGTACTCTTACTTCAGTAAGAGTTGATGCTCTTCCCACTGTGAGTAAGTCTAAAGTGACAAAAGCTTTATGTCGACAATATGAATAATTTGAACATTTGTGTTTCTTGTACTGCTCCTTCTCGATGGCGGCGTGGTGGCTGAGCGGCTAACACTCAACGAGAAGGTTCCAGGTTCGATCCCCGAGTCGCACAGGCCTTTCTGTGTGGAGTCTGCATGTTCTCCCCGTGTCTGAGTGAGTTCAATTCAATTTATTTTTGCAAAATCACACCAGCATGAACAGCCTGAAGAGATCGGCGGAACATGAGAATCGATTGAACCACAACGGAAAGTTAGAAAATCGACAATGAAAGAGAAACAGACGAGCAAATTAAACAACAGAAAACAGACAAATGGAGAACTGACCCAGAACATCGTCTGTCCTTCAGCCCGCCTTCTCGGCAAGTTAAAACTCAAAAAACCCAGAGGAAAAAGAGTTTGCTCAGGTACTTTGGTTTCCCCATCAACCCAAAACACGCACCACAGGTCAAAACGTCCAGCTAAAGTCGTCCTGACCAAGACTAACAGCAAGATCACAGAGATGTAGAAAGAAAGTGTAGCTTAAAGGTCCTATGTTACGCAAAACTGACTCATGTGAGCTTTAAGTCACGTTATAAAACACACCTGGAGTTGTATTTTGTTTCATACACACATTATTATTAGTCTGTCTACATCTCCAAAGCTCAAAATGCTCTGCTCCACCTTGTGATGTCATGAAGTGGTCGTTTTCAAGTTAACCGCTCCTTTTTACCTTTTGGCAAATGATTCTAGTGAAGGTGTATGGAGTTTAAAAACACAGTGGAGCACTTCCTGTGACATCACAAGGTGGAACAGAGAGTTTTCAGTTTGAGAGAAGAAAAACTCAGACAAATATGCAGGGTTTGTGTGTTAAACATTAAACAAAACACAACTCCAGGTCTGTTTGTGATGAGGAAACAAAATTATAACAGAAAATTAACATAAAAAGGGCCCCTTAATCTTAACCTTAATCTTAACTAACCTTCAGATCATTTACTTTCTCTCAGTTTTGTGTCAATCATTTGAAAATACCAGATTTTGTGGATCATTTAATGTTTTAGTCCTTCCAGTTATTCACTTCAGATGTTAATAATATCATTTTGAAGTAACATTTTTGAATACTCCACCACTTCTGCAGTTTTCTCTCCATAAATTGTTGCCAGATTTGGTACTAACCTCACCCGTGCTGGGGCTCTCGGGCTGGTCTTCGATGTGCAGTTTGTCCAGATGATCCTCATGACTTATTTGGCAGAACTTAAATCATCTCCCGTTCCTTCCCCATTTTCAAACCCGAGAAACAGCGGCGCAAAGCAGCACGCGCTGGCCTTACACAACCCCGGCATGGCCCCCACACAACCTGGGGTCCTTCAGAAACGCCTCGGAGTGAACAAAAACAACTCCGCCTTAGTTCCACTTTCCAAAATCCATTTTCGTTTTGGTTCAAAGTGGGAAAAAAAAACCTTTGAAAACTTCCCCGTCTCCCTCAGCAGTCACCACACCTAAGCTCCAGTCCGGCAGCAGCTCCTCAAACAATGAAAATCCCATTCCTGCTAGAGGCCGTCCAGTGCAGGTAGCCCCGCCCCCCCCTCTTACAGGTAGCCCCGCCCCCTCCAGGTGAGTAAAGTACACATTCTTAAAGCAGAGCGCGGTCTGTTCAAAGGAGAGTAGCGCTCGTGGCTATATTTAGACTGGACACACTGGTTTTGACTGGAAAAGACGACATGGAGATCAGATAGCAGCAGGTTGATAACGCGCTGCAGATTAGCAATACATTAGCAATACGTTACAACTTCGACTTCCTGTTGTAGCAGTTTTGGAAGATTTTTGAATCTTACAAAGCTCATGGGATAATATTAAAGTTTAGAGTTTATAAATAGGGCTGAACGATTTGGGGAAAACAGATCTAACTGTGCTTTTTTGTGATGTGTGTTTTAAATCTGAAATGACAAGCTAACACGAGAATCACATTTCAGAGCATGTTTTGTACAGATCTAAGCTACAGGGTTAGACGTTTTCATGCAGAATAAGACAGGAGCTTTTGTCTGTGGAGGAAATCATGGCACTACTGGCCTATTCTGCAAAAAAAATCAGAGCTTTTAGCCATGTTATAGTTTGTTTTTCTTCTCATTCATCCTCTTGAATTTGTATTTTGGACTGATTTGTGCTTACTGTGACGTACTTACATCGTTCTACAATTTTATTTTCTTAATCAGTGATATGCAGCGTAGGATTCGGCAGCGTCGCTTAGTCATTTTGGCACAAAAAAAAAAAAAAACATCCGCTACTCGCTAGTGTGTGATGTGCAGCTGTCCACAGGAGGGGCCGACCGCATGCATTTGTTGTGATGACGTTTACTGCGACGTCGGCTCCCATTGGGTCAGCGGATTATTGCTTTTATTAAGTCGTTTTAGATGAATATTGTGATTTAAAATGTGCAAATTATAACCACATCCACAGGTGTCAGAGATTATAACTACAGAGCACGAACAAGCTCAATATGTCTGAAATTATTGCCAAAACTTGTTTATCTGTATGTTTAGTCGTAGTATAGTCAGTAGTTGTAGTTAGTGTAATTAGTTGAAAACCTTGTATGTGTTCTCTATCTGCAGGTTAAGGTACTGGATTATATTAAAACTTTACTCAAGCTTTTAAAACATTAAGTGCAGATTTCAAAGTCCACTCTGTAATGATTGGCCATGTGTCCTGCCCTGAATGTTTTTAAGTGTCCTGTTCTCTTGCCTACAAACTGCCCTGTGGCTCCCCCTGGTGGCACGTCATTGCCCCTCTCTTTTTCTCTCTGTCTTTTGTCTCTCTCTGTCTAGCTATATATCTATCCATCTATCTATCTAATTCAGGCATGCCCAAACTGTGGCCCTAAGACCAATTTTTCTTGGCCCTCAAGCTTCCAGGTGAATTGGCCCATAATACCGTAAACAGTACTTTTTACTGTATATTTATGAACATCTACTTTAACAAGGCCATATCAAATATTTTATGCGTCCCATTGAGGATGTAGCATGAATAAAAGTCTAGTGGTTCAGTCTAACTTGTAATAGTAACACATATTTGAAGTATTCACTGTACGACGAGTCTATGGCCCTCAATCGGCCCTCAGCTTTGTCTGTGTTTTTGTATGTGGCCCTTAATGAGATAAGTTTAGACATCCCTGATCTAACTGGTTTCACGAGATATAACAAGGTGCATGGTTCTTTATGGAGGTCATTTTTTAAAATCTGCAAAACCCAAATCAACAGCAGCTGGGTAAAACTTTGACAAAAAATTATGCAAAACTGAAAAGGTCATCACAGATCACTCCCAGTTAAAGAGGGTCTATTTTACCTCTGAAAAACATATTTATAAGTTTCACTGTTGTTTTTGGTGCTTGGGAGCATGGGTGATGTAGGCTTGCGGGCGGAGCCTTGTACAGCTAACCATAAAAAGGGTTCAAATAGTGCCCCCAGACAGATCGCTAGATTACTCAAACATGCATGTCTGACATCTGAAATCTCTTCAGGCAGGTTTTTCATAAGGGAAAAACATTATAACATGGTAGAAAGCTCAAAAAATCCATATTGCATAACCCCCCCCCCCCCTCTTTAATGGATGTGTTTCAGGTAAAAGGCTTCATTAGCAAATAAAATGAGGAAAGGGGAATGAGGGAGCGAAATTATCAATTCGCTTTTCCTCTGGTAACGAGAGAGTTCATCTAATCTGATCAAAACGTGGACTCTGTGAAGCTGCAAGGTTAATCACAATCAAATCAAAACTGAAATTTCAATAAGAACAATTAGTAAAATCAGTAAGGCTACAATTAAATATGAAGCTACTCTGCAAACAAAATACGTTCTGTTATTCTGTTCTGAAATGTCCCTGTGTGTCAGATGCCCTCCCTGTGTCTCCAAGGTGTCTCTGCAAACATGTTCTGAAATGCATGGGATTCTTCGTTCTCGTTTATCAGTTCAGATCAGTTCTTCTCTCAAATGCGAACGCTCCGGGGACGGGTTTAAAATGCAACTGAACCCAGGACCATCCGGCTGCGAGGCGAGAGTCTTCACCACTACACCACCATATGCAGATTACGATGTTTATCAGCCCAACGCGGCAGCTGTTTACTTAAGATTTTTATGTAAATTTTCCCGAACAAATTCCCCACTGCCCCAACACGTTTTGTCCTTTGACCTCTGCAGATACACGGACATGTTTTTCTAATCATCTCTGTCTCTGCTGCATGCGAAATGAGTGTCCCTGAGCAATGTCACAGAGGCCTCAGTAACGGGACAGCTCCAGCAGATGGCGCCACAGGTAAGAGGCGTGTGTGTGTGTGTGTGTGTGTGTGTGTGGAGGAGAGGTTTAAAGGAACAGTATGAAATGGACGCTCTTACAGTTTTAAAAAGGAGCTAGAATCTAAACTGAAGCTGTGTTGCCAGAGCCTGAACCTGCAGATAGAGACACATACATCTCAGTCTCAGTTTATGGACAGGCCTCGTGTGAAAGAACCTCAGAACCTCCAGAATTCAGAGGCTGCACTAGCACTGATTCATAATTGGCTGCAGGTAGTGAACATTCAGATCAGAGAGAGGCTTAGGTTTAAACCAGCTGGATTTTAGCTGGATTTTCTTGAACCAAAACACCCAATTATGACACGAATAAATAGAACATCATTGCAATTTTTTTTTTTTTGTATTTAAGAATAAACCATCCGCATTACAGTTGTTATCAGTAAAAGCTATATTTGATTTGAACATGTTAACCTGAGGACACAGAGAGGTCATGTTTATGAAATAAAAAATAATACAGTTTGTTTAAAGGCAAAGCTAAGAGCTAAAAAAAACAAGTGGTATTTGGAGAAGGACAAAGATGACGAAGAGGATGTGGTCGGCAGTTGTTCTAACGCTGTCGGCTCTGAGCTAAATTTACACACAAGAGCGACGACGACACACTATGTACCATCACTGTACTATTCACACGTTATTGAGCGCGTTTAAACTTTGTGCCAGTTTTTGTTTCACGTGGATAGGCCCAGTCATCACAGAGACCATCATAAACCAGGTCAACACATCTGCAATCTGAGCAAATTGTGACCTGTCTCTGGGGACTCTACAATGTGCTGATGTCACATGACTTAGGGCTGAATGATTTGGAAAAAAGTGAGGAATGCACCAGCGCCGATACTGAAAATCAGAAATCAAATTAAAGCCGCAAGCGGCATCGAACGGCCCTCGCGGGCCGCGCTTCGCACTCGGCCGACCGGGCACTCCCTGCAGGTGGCGCTGATCCGCCACTTGCCTCTGTTTTATTGTGGCTTTGGGCTGCACTTGTCACCAAACAGAGTCAAAAGACATTGGGAGCACTGATGCACAAAATGCACCAACATGGGGTTTTCCAGGCATCGCCATGGCAACACCGTGCAAAATACCAACTTGGCACCTCAGACTTTTTTAATGGGGATGATGTAAAGAATCAACGTGCCAAATCTCACATTCTTCATTGAAGGTCTGAAGCCGTTATAAGACTTTGAAATGTCGCAAAATTTGTAAATTTTCCCATTAGGATAACATGGGGTATTTCACGCATCGCCATGGCAACAGAGTGAAAAATATGGCATGGGTGTGATTGACTTTTTTGATCAGGATGACATGATGAGTCATTCTGGCAAATTTCACTTAATTCCGTGAAACTAATGTTTTTCTCATGAATGGGAAATTTTCTGACCTTTCCCATTAGGATAACATGGGAACTTCGGCGCATCGCCATAGCAACACGGTGCAAGAAACGACATGGGTCTGATTGACTTTATTGATCGGGATGACCCACTGGAATTTTGTGTGAAATTTCGTAACATTTGGGAAAACTAACATTTGGGCCCTCCATGCAAATATATTTGTTATTCTGTAGGGGGCGCTATTGCACCAAATTGTTTTCTTTCATAATTAGTAGGTCTAGGCCAGAAAGTTTTACAACTGATTCGAATTTGAGCTCAATCGGACTTTGTATGCGCAAACGGGAGCAAATTTTGACATTTGAAAATTGCAAAAATTCCAATGGAATTTTGCAGCTTCGCCGCACGGAAACCGTTATACGTATCAACGTAAATTGGATAACTTTTGATGCCCCACTTGTCTAGATGATGTCCACTGATTTTCAGCCCTGCAGGTGAAGCGCCTTCAGAGGAGTTGACGAAAATGCGACGTCAACGAAAATGCTGACTCGGCATTTCGGAATTTTCAATCCAAGGTGGCCGACTTCCGGTTTGTCAGAGGGCGTGGTCACAATAATATTTTCTGTTTGGCATCACTTGAAGAATGTGTGTACCAAATTTGGTGGCTCTACGACAAAGTTGACGTCGGGGCGTCTCCCATTGACGCAATGTATTTTGACTTTTGTAGGTGGCGCTGTCGCGCCATTTTTTTATGCCCAATGATGCACCATATAAAAAAATAAATTTTTCGCCAGACCTGAATTTTGGGCAAAATTTGGTGAGTTTTTGAATATGTTCAGGGGGTCAAATTCCTGCTCAAAGAGCAGAAGAAAGAAGAATAAAATTAAAGCCGCAAGCGGCATCGAACGGCCCTCGCGGGCCGCGCTTCGCACTCGGCCGACCGGGCACTCCCTGTAGGTGGCGCTGATCCGTCACATGCCTCTGTTTTATTGTGGCTTTGGGCTGCACTTGTCACCAAACAAAGTCAAAAGACATTGGGAGCACTGATGCACAAAATGCACCAACATGGGGTTTTCCAGGCATCGCCATGGCAACACCGTGCAAAATACAAAGTTGGCCCCTCGGACTTTTTTGACGGGGATGATGTAATGAATCAACGTGCTAAATCTCACAATCGTCATAGAAGGTATGAAGTCGTTATAAGACTTTGAAATGTCCAAAAATGTGTAAATTTCCCCATTAGGATAACATGGGGTATTTCGCGCATCGCCATGGCAACAGAGTGAAAAATATGACATGGGTGTGATTGACTTTTTGGATCAGGATGACATGATGAGTCATTCTGGCAAATTTCACTTAATTCCATGAAACTAATGTTTTTCTCATGAATGGGAAATTTTCGGAGCATTGCCATTAGGATAACATGGGCAATTTGGCGCATCGTCATGGCAACACGGTACAAAAAAAACGTCATGGGTCTGATTGACTTTATTGATTGGGATGACCCACTGGAATTTTGTGTCAAATTTCGTAACATTTGGGAAAACTAAATTTTGGGACCTCCATGCAAATATATGTGTTATTCTGTAGGGGGCGCTATAGCACCAAATTGTTTTCTTTCACAATTAGTAGGTCTAGGCCAGAAAGTTTTACAACTGATTCGAATTTGAGCCCAATCGGACTTTGTATGCGCAAACGGGAGCAAATTTTCAAATTTGAAAATTACAAAAATTCCGATGGACTTTTTTTGCGGCTTCGCCGCACGGAAACCGTTATACGTATCAACGTAAATCGGATAACTTTTGATGCCCCACTTGTCTAGATGATGTCCAGTGATTTTCAGCCCTGCCGGTGAAGCGCCTTCAGAGGAGTTGACGAAAATGCGACGTCAACGAAAATGCTGACTCGGCATTTCGGAATTTTCAATCCAAGATGGCCGACTTCCGGTTTATCAGGGGGCGTGGCCATAATAATATTTTTTGTTTGGCATCACTTGAAGAATGTGTGTACCGAATTTTGGTGGTTCTACGACAAAGTTTACGTCGGGGTGTCTCCCATTGACGCAATGTATTTTTGACTTTTGTAGGTGGCGCTGTCGCGCCATTTTTTATGCCCAATGATGCACATATAAAAAAATAAATTTTTCGCCACTTCTGAATTTGGGCAAAATTGGTGAGTTTTCAAATATGTTCAGGGGGTCAAATTCCTGCTCAAAGAGCAGAAGAAAGAAGAATAAAAATAATAATAAATTAAAACTGCAAGCAGTGATAAAGGCCCTCGCCACCCCTTGCGACCGCGGGGTTCATGCGACCGTGGAGTTTTGCGCCTCTCGTTCCCACTTACATGGCCCCTCCAACCAAAAACAGCGACTTAGTAATACTACTCCATTCATTCCAATGAGAGCATTTATGACATTTTCACGCCTGCACGGTTGGAAATAGAGGTATGTCTTCATTGGCTTTTTTTGTTCAGTATGACGAGTGGAATATATGTACAAAATTTCAATGGTTTATGACAAAGTAAAATTTTTCATCCTATTAAACCAAAACCCATGTGTATTTCAATGAGAAATGTCGGTCGTTGCCATGGCAACACACTTGCAAATAGAGGTATGTTGTCATTGGCGTTTGTGTTCAGTATGGAGATAGGGATGTCCATGCCAAATTTCAAATGTTTTTGACAAAGTAAAATTTTTTGGATTCCATTAAAAAATTCAAGGGGGCGCTGTGGAGCAAGGGATTGTCTCAGTTATGTAAACTGTATATCATTACATTCAGATGAACAATGTGAGCAAAATGTATATTAATGCCGGTTAGCAGGACCTTGCATTTTTGAGTTACGCTCAATTTTAAACTTAAAAAAATTGTGTTTTTCTTAGCAGGCTGACCACGCCCACATTTTATGACGTTGAAAAATCCAAGACATTGGCCTCTAATCCCACATGGCCCTATTTCATTTTGACCAATTTGTAAGTTTGTTGAATGAAAATCCATGACGGAAAAAATGCAAAGGTGAGAGTTAAAATGTCAAAAAAATGGAGTTCCGCCCACAATGGCCGACTTCCTGTAGGGTTTAGGGTGGGGTCATAATATAATTTTTTACTTGTCTTGACATGTTCTATGGTTCTACCGAATTTCATTTGTCTACGATGAAAAAGGTCTCTCATTGCCTTAATGTATTTTAAACTTTGAGGTGGCGCTATTGAGTCATTTTGCAACATAAATTTTTTTGCACATGAAAATACAAAATTTTGACCAACCTTGAATTTTGGGTCATAGTTGGATTAGTGCAGAGCATCTATTTAGTCGACAACAAAGTCCAGTACTCTGAACCCCATTCATTTCAATGAGACATTTTTTTTTACCATTTCCACGGTTACCACGGTAACATAGTTACAAATTGAGGTATGTTCTCATTGGCTTTTTTTGTTCAGTATATGAAGCCACATGCCCCTGCCAAATTTCAAATGTTTATGTCAAAGTAATTTTTTTGGTCCCATTCAAAAGTTCAAGGGGCGCTGTGGAGCAATGTAAAATCTGACTTATGTAAATTGTATATCTGTGCGTTCAAACCAACATTTTGAACAAAATGTATATTAATGCCGGGAAATAGGACGTTGCATGTCTGAGTTACGCGCAATTTAAAACTTCAAAAAATGGCTTTGTTCTTTGCAAGCTGACCACACCCACATTTTACGACTTAGAAAAATCCAAATGAGTCGGCTGTAATCCCACATGGGTCTAGTTCATTTTGACCAATTTCCAAGTTTCTTGAATGTACATCCACGGCGTAAAAAATCCAAACACGAACGTTAAAATTTCAGAAAATGGGGTTCCGCCCACAATGGCCGACTTCCTGTAGGGTTTAGGGTCGGGTCATAATATAATTTTTTACTTGTCTTGACATGTTCTATGGTTCTACCAAATTTCATTTGTCTACGATGAAAAAGGTCTGTCATTGCCGTAATGTATTTAGATTTTTGAGGTGGCGCTATTGAGTCATTTTGAAAGTGTAATTTTTTTGACCATCAAAAATTAATTTTTTTTCACCAGTCTTGAATTTTGGGTCCAATAAAATTGACTTTTCGTTAACGTTCAGGGGTCAAAAATGGATTTGAAGTCGCGACCAAAATAATAATAATAAGAAGAAGAAGAATAATAATAATGGAAACTGATTTTCGACCCATTTTTTTTCTCCTAAACATAAAAAAAGCTACGGTCATGTCACTTTCTCACATTGTGCCCCATCACAAATAAGGCCCCTGTGAATTTTTTCACTAGTCCACGACAAATTGATTGTGTTCTATGAATTTTTGAAAATGAAATTTGAAGAGGGCGCTAGAGAGTCATTTTGTAAGATAAAGGCATGTTTCGCATATCATTGTGTTCAGCTCACAAATGTGCATAAACGCTGTATTAGCGTTTTCCCCCCCCAAAAAATGTGTGTGGACGAGAAATATTTTATTGAAATTTTCCAAAAATTTGCGATTTTTGTATAAAATTCATCATGACCACACCCAAAGTCATATTCAAATATAATTGATGATCTTTAATCTCACATGGGTTTAGTGGGTTTTGGCCCAAATTTGAAGTGTTTGTGATGAAAACTGTGTGAGGAGATGTCCTGAATGTGAGGGTGTGCGCTTTTGTCGTTCCCGGGTTTGATCCAATATGGCCGACTTCCTGTACATTTTAGGGTGGGGCCATAATATCATTTTTTTGTCATGTCCCGACATGTTCTATTTTATGATGCCAGTTTCAGATTTTTGGGTCGACTTTTTTCCGAGTCGGGCTCCCATAGGCCCAATGAAAATCAAAGTTTGAGGTGGCGCTATCGAGTCGTCTTTCGTATTTTTTTTCGCGGTCTTCGGTGACAATTAGAGCTTGGCGAGTTCTAATTTTTGACACCACTCACTCATGTCATGTCGGGGCGTGTTAACCACTTGATTTTTGCCATTTTCCCCGTTTCGGACGCGGTTTTAATGAGTCCCTCGCCGGGACGTTGTCTCCGGCTCGGGCCTAAAAAAATAATAATATTTTTAGCAAAAACAATATATCCGATAACATTAGAATGACAAATTATACGTTTTTGAAAGCTCTGGACTTTCCCCACGTCAGCGTGGGGTCATTGGCGAATGACGGGCGCTGACGCGCCCGTCATTCGCCATGACGTCCGGGGTCGCCCACTGACCTCCCATTGACTTCCATTCATTTTAGCAGTAAGAAAGATGGCCCATGCCTACGGCATGGGTTGCTGGGATAGTGGAATCAGGGCAAGGTCGCGACCTCAGCCGAACTTGTGCGCTTCGCGCACAAGTTCGGCAAGACAGTTAGCAACGATGAGTGCCTGGGCTTCGCCCAGGCACTCATCGTTGCGGAAGCAATAGGCCCTACGCCCTGTAGGGGCTCGGGCCTAAATATTGATTCAAGACTATATGCCGCCGCCTTTGGTCATGACCTCTGGGTAATAACCGAAAGGACAAGATCGTAGATACAAGCCGCTGAAATGGGCTGGGCGGGCGCTTAGAGATAGGGTGAGGAGCTCAGTCACACAGGAGGAGCTCAGAATAGAGCCGCTACTCCTACATGTTGAGAGAAACCAGCTGAGGCGGCTCGGGCATCTGCTCAGGATGCCTCCCCAGGACACGCTGGAGGGACTATGTCTCTCGGAACGCCTTGGGCTCTCACCGGAGGAGCTGGAGGACGTGCCTGGGGTAAGGGAAGTCTGAGAGTCCCTGCTTAGACTGCTGCCCCCGCGACCCCGAAGCGGAGGAAAATGGATGGATGGACTATATGCTGGTCGTACTTGGCCCAGAAAGTCTCATAATGTTTGAATTTTAATTTACACAAAGCTGTTCAATGGTTACATGGATGATAACAGCTACATAGCACATTTGCATTGGTTTAGTCAAATTTAATTTTAGTTTAAAGCACAAAAAAAAGCAGTTATCAGCCCCTGCACTGGTATCAGTTAATAGCAGCAGATACTTTGTCTTTATACCTCCTGATGAACTGGCTCTATTGATCATTTTTACAAGTAATTTTAACACTATAACCTCATTAACAAACATTGCACTAAGATACAGACCAAAAGTTAATGTTTCAAGCCTCATTTAAGACATGGCGGCTCTACCTAAACTATGTCAAATGAAATGAACAAACATCTGCGCCTTTCCACTTTAAATATGTTTCAAAATTTGGCCCTCGGTGAAAAAGGTTTGGACACTCCTGCTTTAAGCTGCAGTATCAGAATCGATATCGAAACTGAAAAACCTGGACCAGTGCATCCCTTTGGAAAAAATATCGATTGTGCTTAGATTCGTGATGTTTATGTTTTAATAACAGGATTCGGTTCAAAACTCACATTTTAAACACGTCCAGAGGAATTTCAACAACACACTGAAATCTGAGCTGACAAACTAACACCAGAGTCACACTTCAGAACACAGAACACGTTTGTCCAGGTGTAAAACGACAGACTTAGCCGTTTTTTACGCAGAATCAGCCGTTGCGATTAGCCAACTGTGATTTCGATCTGACTGTGATTCATGTTGTGGCCCTAATGTGAACTCGAGCCGATTAAATCCCGGCCTATAACATCTGGTCCTTGTCTCTCTTAACACAAACCTACACGAGCGCACTACCTTTTAACCAGCATCGCCTCGTGTGGGCAGCTCTGCACCATGGCAACCAGTCCTGCAGCATTTAATAATAGAACCGATAAAATGCGCAGAAAATATCAATACTGTATGAGGATTTAAAGGCGCACTGTGGAACTTTTTTTACAGTATATGCTCCCAGTTCGTCTCCACTGCTTTGCCTGAAATGTCCCACAGCATTTTTTTTCAGCATTTTTAACTACTCAATTACAGGTAGCTCACTGATACCTTATCCAGCAGCGCAGGCGAGAAGGGGCGTTACCTTCAACAGCCTCGCTCCGGATTGGCTCTTTGGTTGCTATGATACTCGTGGTCGGAATTCCAACTATAGAACTCAGCTCCAAATTCGTCGCTATAACTGCTCTAGCCTCGACGTGCTTCATTCGACTGCAGCTGAACGCTATGGGCGACGTCACTCTCACTTAGTCCACTTCTATATATTGATTTTAGAGCAACTTGCCACACACCTCAGCAGAAATGAGCCAATTATTAAACATTTTTATGCTCCACGAACAAGAAAGCAACAGCTGATGTGTTGTTACCATGCTAGTTGTTGTTAGCATTGCGCTGAGAGGAGGAGAGGAAATAGTACTTTTTCTCATCTGGATTGACACATATGCTGTCGGGTTATTATATTGCACAATCTATAATCTGGTGTTTTGGCTGTTACAGAGGATTGTCAGAATAATCCCTCCCATTGACTGAACTGGGTTTGGTTTTAAATCTAATCCTAATCACATATGTTGTTTTTCAGTTATGTTTAAGGCTAGAGCCGAACGATTTGGGAAAATTGTTTATTGTTATTGTTGATTTTGTAACACGTTCATGGTTTATGTTTTAACAAAAGGATTCTGTTCTAATTCTGTTCTAAATAGTAGTAATATTAATAAGTAGTACTTTCTTTTCTATACCTACGTGGCCTTATACCTGTGTAATCCCCCCCAGTGGTCCATGGGCGTATACTAGTCCATGTGTCTTATACTAATTTCAATTCTACTTTTCTAATCGATTAGTATTCAATTTTTCAATACTTTTGTCAACTCGACATGGCAACCAGAGTTATGTCATCACTCTCCCCCCAAATCCGACTATCTCACCCGAACTATTGTCTGCATCTAAAAATTTTCCACATGGTGTCAGATGAAACGTGATACCGCCGCCCTGGTGTTGTACAAAGGTTTATGCGATCACATTTCTGGGTCATGGATTCTGGGTACGCTTTCATGTTTTGTTTTCTTTGTAAAAAAAAGTATTTTTCCATGAATTATATTTTTAGTCCTGGAATGAGGTGTATGTGAGTGGAGTTTGCATGTTCTACCTCTCCAGTTTGTAACATGTAGCAAAGCATGAATATGCAAGGCTCATTGTACAATTTTTTTTTCCAAATGCATTAATTAAATTAATAATTCATTCATAAAATTTCAGTTAAATAAACACAGCAGAAAAACGTTGAACAAGGTTTACTCTTACCTATTTTAATATAATTTGGCCATGTTCGACGGGCCGGATTAATAAGGCCAAAGGGCCGGGTGTGGCCCCCGGGCCGTAGTTTGCCCATTCTGCCAAAGATAGTGTATATAAATGGACATAACTAACCTGCTAGTCGCCACGTTTCAAACAGGAAGTGAGGATGGACACGCTTTCGGTTCCATCGACTCTGGCTCCAATTCACTTTCTTTTGAAAAACTGTCACCTGCTCCGTGCTAAACCAGGGAAGGGGCGTTACCTTCAACAGCCTCGCTCCGGATTGGCTGTTGTTGGCTCTTGGTTGCTATGATACTATGAATGCTATGGGCGACATCACACTCACTTAGTCCATTTACCATAGACCAGGTCAACACATCTGCATTCTGACAGTTAAACAGTAAATTCCACCATCGAGTTTTAACCCGTCTCTGGTTAAATCATAGAGATTCTAGACAGTTGAAAGTAACCATGACGAAAAACATAGGATGAGTCGACCCAGATGCCCTTCCGACGCTCATCTTCGCTCATATGAGTCTGGACTGTAATAATCTGCTTTCTGGCTGCTCATATCTGGACAGAGAAATGATGAACAGATTGACCTAGGAGATTACGAACACAGACTGTCTATAATCTGGTTTGGACGCGGCGGAAGGGCTCGACGAGCTGCAAAAACTCAACCAATTAGGGATATCACAGCAATACAACGTGTGATTCTTTTAAAAGGCCCATTTTACACAATTTTAATGTTTAATAATGTCATTTCCTCATCACAAACAGGCCTGGAGTTGTGCTTTGTTTCATTCACACATGTTTAGCACACAAATTTTGAATTTCTAAACAGATGGGTCAATATCAGAGGTGGAGAGTACATTAACTCGAGTAAGATATGCATAACAGACATAACACTTTAGCTACTACATGAGTAATATATTGCACAGTGTAACAGTACTACTACTTCTAAATGTTTGGTTACTCTTCCCACTGTGAGTAGGTCTACAAGTGACAAAAACCTGCATTTATTCACTTAGAGGTGTTTTTTATTGCTCAAAAATACCATAAAACCTTTTTTTATACAGTGTGTGGAGTCACCTTTCCACAGATCTGACCTGTGACTTGGCCTGCTTGGAGATAAATAGCGTACTGAGGAATACTGCAGGAAAATCCATAACATTTCCCCGAAAATAAGAAGGTGGAGTCAGAAAAGCTGCATAGTGCACCTTTAAGTGAGCACGCCTCCAGTTCAACAAAGATTACGTCACTGTTAGCTGTCCATAAAGCAGCAGTTAGCTTTAGCGTCATTAACCACACAACTGTCACAAGCCCTGACCTTTGACCCTGTTTGATGTAGAAACAAACAGAAACGTGTTGAAATCCTGACGCACAAAAGCTCTGAGTTACAACCACGAGATTACCGGTTCTCTGCCTCTACAGGGTTAGAGTTGAGTGTTCCTAATAAAAGGAAACAGTGCGATCTAAAAGTTTTTTTGGTGAATTTTGTGTGAGGCGTTTCGGGCAGCTTCAGTTGTATTTAAATGTACTATACACATAAAATTAAATTGAATTACGAAGTGTAACACCGGCTTCTGAAATACGTCTAATTGGGATAATCTCTTTTGTAAACCAACAAAAAAAGTGTAAAAAGCGTTACAATGATGTTAAAAATGTATATATGTGTATGTTTTCTTTTAAAACTACCATGCAGTGTCATTTTGTTATAGATCCAGACGATTATAAAACTATTTGTACAATTATGACAACACTTAATGCTTAATCTTACACAAAACTGACTCTTGTGAGCTTTAAACCATGTTATAATGTCATTGCTTCATCAAAAACACACCTGGAGTTGTGTTTTGTTTCATTCACACATGTTTGCGTAACCCTTTATTATTAGTCTGTCTACATCTCCAAACCTCAAAATGCTCCGTTCCACCTTGTGATGTCACGAAGTGGTAGTTTTCACATTAACCGCTACATTTGACCTCAGTAGAGCTCAGTTAGCTCAGTACAGATTGGCAATTCCAGGGGTGAAATGATCCAAACGATTCTAGTGAAGCTGTGCGGACAGTGGAGCACTTCCTGTATCACCTCGTGACATCACAAAGTGGAACGGAGTGTTTTCTGTGTGCGAGAAACATGCGAGATTTGCGAGTTAAGCATGTGGGAATGAAACGAAACATAACTCCAGGTCTGTTTGTGATGAGGAAACAGCATTATAACACAGATCAGAAAACAGTGTCGCACGAGCCCTTTAAACAAACTGTCACTCCGCCAGTTTCTGTTTATTTTCATCGACTCTTTATCAGATTTGGTCAGTCTGCGCCTTCAAAACAGCTCGTTCGCCGCTACAGGCCTCACCTTCTGCCCTCTCTCCTCTCATCTCTCACTTCTGTTTTATTTTTAAACCGTGTCTTCCCTCCTCTCCTCCATTTCTCCTGTTGCCCTTAATGTTTATATAAGGCCGGGAGAGTTGAAATAACCTTTACTTTGGGCGGGCGCTCAGATAAACCAGGCCCATAAACGCACCGCCGCGAGCTCTATTTGTTTAACCAAACGTGAAGCTAAAATTAGATGAGGTTTCACAGCGAGCTCTAAAAATGGACACGGGTTTTATTAGAACTGTTTTATGATAAGTCCACACAACGGGGGCTGCTTTGGGTTCACGTGGTTTCCCGGAGAGTTTAAAGACGCTGATTTTTTTTTTTTACTGTTGTACCAAAGCAAAAACTAGTCATTCCTCACTTACTTTATGCATTCAGAGCATCCTAATTACTCACGGCGATGAGTTTACAAGCGCTTTTGTCAACTTTCTGAGACCAGAGCGGAGTTTTGCCATGACAACTAGCATGCTAACGCGCACTTCCTGAGTCTCAGACAACAAACGCTTTATAATTCGACTTATTTTGACTTATGTGATATATCTGTAGTGGGGTAAGACACATTTAGCTCAAAAACATGCAAAAAAAAACATGGATAGGATCATTAAAGGGATTTTCTACATGTGAAAATGAGTCCACAGATACTAATTTAAAGGGGATGTAGCGGATTTTCCCTGCGTAGTCATTTGTAAACCTCAGAATAGCCGAGCGCTCTGTTTGTGGTCAGTGTCAGACGAATGCCAGCTGCTCGTGATAACATTATGTAAATATGTTCTGTTCAATGACGCTATTCTTACACCAGGGACAAGTATTGGCCCTTTAAGGCTCTCATCGCTGCACTGGACTGGTGAAACGAACACTGTACGAGTCGAGATATGTAACTGTTTATCTCATTTGTTTAGTTTTGTTTTTTTTGTTTATTTTTTTTTTTTTTTGTTCAGATTAGAGCGTAATGTGGTCATACTTCCAGATGGGGGCGCAAGAGGCAGTTTTCCCTATTGATTACATTGTACTTTACCATGAAATACCCAGAATGTTGAACTTGATCATTTCTATCAGTGACTAAACCCAAGAACTCACAGTATTACAACACAAATATAGATTATAACAATACAGAATGTCCCTCGCTATATCGCAGTTCGCAGTGTGACTCTTAAGTGCTGTAGGTTTGCAAGTTTTCTCCCTGACAAAACCCACAATGTCGATGAAATGTTCTGCACCGACAAAGGCGCAGACGAAGGTTTGAACTTTGAGAGTGTTTAAACAACAGAGAAATGTGAGAAAAAAAGAGACAAGAAAGTATAATAAAATGTGGGAGGTGAATCCAACATGGCGTCATATTGTTTTCAAAGGCCGGTGCTCAATACAGGTTAGCTCCTCCCACTGTGTGAGGTCACGACCAGAGCGATAGCTGCTAGAGTGAGCTAGAGCTAACTTTTTCGCCATCTCGAAGTCAGAATGAGGGATTACACTTACTAGCTCGCCTGGAAACTACCAAGCTACGAGTAAGATCTGTGGAGAGGCGAGCACACTCACTGTAATAATGTGTGTTTTTTCATTGGATTTAAAGCAATAAATACACTTCTATATTGACCCAGAATCCCGTTCGTTTCAGTGAAGAATTCGAGAAAAATTTTGCTGCTAAAATAAAAACATACAAAATTCTATGATCATGTGACCAACAAGTCGACGCCGCACGATTCTCTGAGGCTTTAAAACGGCTGTGTCCTGTAGAACTTCATTTACTGTCAGGATCTGCAGCTCTGTGCCAAATAATACAACTCCGATAATAATGACATCGCCCACGGCAACTTCCAGAAGAAGGTGAAAAACCACTTCACAGAGACGAGAGTTTTCTGTAGCAGTGCATCCTGGGAAACCACTGACAACTTAAGCAGTGTAGTAGCGTTAATGAGGTTATTTTTACGGCTCCTTCACAAAGACAATACTCGTTATTTTTACACCTTTCTATCTCTCTCCCTCTGTTCTTCTCATTCTCTCTCTCTCCTTCTCTTCCTTTCCTTCTCTCTCTGTCTCTCTCTCCCTCTCCCTCTCATTCTCTCTCTCTCCCTGTCTTTCTGTCTCTCTCCCTCCCTCTCTCTCTCTTTCTGTCTATCTCCTTCCCTCTCTCTAATTCTCTCTCTCTCCCTCTCTCTCTCTCTCCCCCTCTCTTTCTGTCTATCTTCCCTCTCTCTCTCTCCTTTTTTCTCTCTCGCTCCCTCTCTCCTTCTCTCTCTCTGTTGTTCTCTCTATCCCTCCCCCTCTCTCTGTATCCTTCTGTCTCTCTCTTGCCCCCTCTCTCTCTCCCTGTCTTTCTGTCTTTCTCTCTTTCCCTCCCTCTCTCGCTTTGTATTTCTGTCTCTCTCTCCCCCGTCTCTCTCATACTCTCTGTCTTTCTGTCTCTCTCTCCCTCCCTCTCTCTCTTTCTGTCTGTCTCCTTCCCTTCCTTTCCCTCTCTCTTTCTGTCTCTCTCCCTCCCTCTCTCTCTCTCCTTTTCTCTCTCGCCCTCCCTCTCTCTGTATCCTTCTGTCTCTCTCAACCCCTCTCACATTGTCTCTCCCTCCCTCTCTCTCTCTCTCTTCTGTCTGTCTCCCCCCCCCTCTCTCATTCTCTCTCTCTCTATGTCTTTCTGCCCCCCCCCCCCTCTCTCCCTCCCTCCCTCTCTCTCCCTCTCATATCCCTCCTTTTTTCCCTTGTTCCCAGTGAAATCTGATCATCTTTTGTCTGCAGCTCTTTCCATCACAAATCCACATTTCTATGGAACATCTTCATAACAGTGGAGCCCAAACCCAGAGGAGTGAGAGGAGTGAAACTTTACTAAAGTACGGGTAACGTTACTTCAAAATAATCAAGTAGAAGTACAAAGCAGAGGTCTAAAAATACTCAGCTAAGAGTAAAAAAGTATTTGAGAATAGTACTACTCAAGTAAGAGCAAATTTCTGGACGTATTTCCAGTATTATTTTTGAGCAATACAAAGACGTAATGGAATAATAAATGCAAAAAAAAGACAAATATAATGCCATATTACGGAACATAAGCAGGTGGAGGACCCTGCAGAAAAGTGACGCAGTGCATCTTACTGTTTTATGTGAAATTTCGAAAGATTTCCATTCTTTTTTTTTTTTTACTTTGCCCTAATCCGATTTCAGACACAGAGCCAGAGGATGGGTTGCCCCGGTCCCGATGCGTTGCCAGTTCAGCAGAGTATGATTCAGCGTTTGGGTCTGACTGCGGAGGATGACTCAGGGATGAAGAGAGGCAGACGGAGAGATAGAAAGGAGGAACAAGAGAGGGAGCTAAACACTGAACGTGGACGGGATTACAGGCCGTCGTTCCCCACTTTGAACGAGTCACTGATGCGGATTACATGCAGTTTGTCGTGGTGAATCTGACACAAATCTGGCTCTGACTCAAAATCAAAACACAAACTCAGACGTTAGAGTGAAAAACAATCATGATTTTTAGGATTATTCACGATTCGCACCAGTGAATCCTTCGTTCTCGTCGATGTTCGGCCTGTAGACGAGTAACACGGTTCACGCTCAGGGCCATTAGACTCCACCGAGAACCAGGAGCCAAACACTAAAAGCCCGGAAGCCGCCTCAGCACGAGCGCGAAAAGAGACGTCGCTAAGCACTTTACAGCTCTGCGTTTAAAGCTCCACTGTGTCACTTTCCTGATGAGGCTCTGACATTATTGCTTTGCTTTGGAGCGTCCCACCGTATGCCACCGTCCTGCATCTTTATGTCCTTCGTTTGTTCGCTGAAAGACCAGAGAGTTCGGACGTTCACTGTGCGCTAGTAAAGTAAAGCTAACGGCAACTACAATGCTACTGCGCACTTCCTGATTATCGGATTTGACCTCAACCTCATCTGCTTAAGTGATATATCTGCGCTGGGGGCGAGACTTGGGATGGACAGGAGATGTTTGGACTTTTTAGCGCATGGACTAGCCTTAGAACTCCAGCAGGGGGCGATATTTTGCTCTGACCGACCTACGCTACGCTGAAAGAAATACAAGCAAAGCCTTATTTCAACACTTTACTGCGACGCAGCTCTGTTATAGGTTTTGGGGTGAAAAAAAAAAGTTTGTAGTAAATTTTAATGACATAATAAGAGGAAAATCATCAGAATTTGATCAAAATCGGCATGAAAATATCGAGAGTTGGCTTCTGTGGATTCTAAACAAAAGATACATTTTGCTCAAATACATAGAAAAAAACAAAAATATATATATATAAAATTGGAGCAGATTCAGTTTTAGTCTAATCATTGAAATATTAAAAATGAAGTGTGCTAAACATATTGTATATTGAGTATATTGTCTTTTTCAAAAGGTTATTGACTAAAATCAGTTTGAATTACACTATAAAAGTTGGTTTAATGCATTTAAAGGTCCTATATTACACAAAACTGACTCTTTGAGCTTTAAGACGTGTTACAATCCTGTTTCCTCCTCAAAAACACACCTGGAGTTGTGTTTTGTTTCATTCACACATGTTTGAACAACACTTTATTATTCGTGTGTCTCTATCAAAGCTCAAAACGCTCTGTTCCACCTTGTGATGTCACGAAGTGGTAGTTTTCAAGTTAACATCTCCTTTTACCTTTTGAGATTGGAAATTCTAGAGCTGAAATGACCCAAATGATTCTGGTGAAGGAGTGTGGAGTTTAAAAACACAGTGGAGCACTTCCTGTATTACCACATGATGACATCACAAGGTGGAACAGACCGTTTCCTGTTTGAGAGAAAAACTGAGGAAACAACATTAGAAAATAGATCAGAAAACAGTGCAATAAAGGCATTTGAAAAAAAAAAAAAGACTTAACTTGATAAAACACATTTATTGAAAATTATCGTGAATTGATACGATTGTTGTAAACTATTTCAAAATCTCGTTCTCGTGGACCTATCTCGCATCGCCCCCCCCCCCCCCCGAGAGCACAGGAGGACGGGTCAAATGCAGAGGGTAAATGTTTCGCCCGTCGACTCAACCTCTGTGTATATTTTCAAACGGCGCTGACGGGTGTTTTCCGCGTCTCTGTTTCTGGGTCTTGCGTCTGCCGTTACATCGAAGCGTCTAAAAATAGCTCGTTCTTGTCGGTTTCTCTTTCGAAAACTCTCAAACAGGAAGTGATCGCCTTAACCGCAAACACACACGAGACGCAGAGCAGCACGATCACACGGCTCACTGTAGACGAACGAAAACGCCATTAGAACGAGATCAGGGCTGAACGATTTCGGAAAAATGTCTAATTTCAAGTTTTTCTGTTTTTAAAAAAAATGTTTTTCGTAGTTTTTTAAGTGCGTGTTTGTGATTTATGTTTTAATCTTGTTTCCTCGTCACAAACAGACTTGGAGTAGTGTTTTAATTCATTCAAATATGTTTATTTAACACTCAATCCCTGCAGATTTAGGCTGGGTTCTTCTCTCAAACTGCAAATACGCACTGTTCCACCTTGTGATGTCATCAAGTGGTGATCCAGGAAGTGCTCCACTGTGTTTTTAAACTCCACAAACCTTCACCTGAATCATTTGGGTCATTTCAGCTCCTCAATTTCCAATATGTGAGGAGGGAAGAAGAGAAGGAGAGGAAAAAAGAGGAGAGAAAAGAGGAGAGAGAAGAGAAGAGGATAGAGAGGAGAGGAGGAGGAGAGATAGAGAGAGAACAGGGGAGGAGGAGAGAGAAGGACAGGGAACAAGAGGAGAGAATAGGATAGAGCGGAAGAGGAGAAACAAAGAGGAGAGAGAGAGAGAGGAGGAGAGAGGAGGAAAGAGGAGGAGAGAGGAGAGAGAGAGGAAGAGAGAGAAGGAGAGGAAAAAAGAGGAGAGAGAAGAGAGGAGGATGAGAAATGAGGAGGAGAGATAGAGAGAGAGTAGGGGAGAAGGAGAGAAGAGGAGAGGAGAGACAGGAGAAGATAGAGGAGGGGAAAGGACAGAACAGGAGAGAGAAGGGAAAGAGGAGGAGAGAGAGCAGGAGAGAAGGAGAGAGGAGGAGAGGAGAGACAGGAGAAGATAGAGAGGAGAGGAAAGGAAAAAACAGGAGAGAGAAGGGAAAGAGGAGGAGAGAGATAGGAGAGAGCAGGGGAGAGGAGCGAGGAGGAGAGGAGAGAATATGAGAGAGGAGAGAGAGAAGGAGAGGGAACAAGAGCAGAGAAGAGAAGAGGATAGAGCGGAAGAGGAGAAACAAAGAGGAGAGAGAGGGTAGAGGAGAGAGCAGGAGAACAGGAGAAAGAAGGGAGAGAGGAGGAACAAAGAAAGAAGAAGAAGATAGACCAGGAGAGAAGGAGAGAGGAGGGAAGAGGAGAACAAGAGAGAGGAGAAGAGGAGGAGAGAGAGCCCTTGAATTTCCAATGTGTGCTCAACAAAAGGAGCCGTGAGCTTGAAAACTACCACTTTATGACATCACAAGGTGGAACAGAGCATTTTGAGCTTTGGGGATGTAACAGACTAATAATAAAGTGTAACTCAAACATGTGAATGAGACAAAACACAACTCCAGGTCTGTTTTAGAGGAGGAAGAACCCAAAAACAAGCTCCATTTTGTGTCCATGAGGCAGATGAATGTGGAGCTGTCAGAACAAGATGGACACTTAAGAGGAGACGGAGAGAGAAGAGGAAGTGAGGGATGGAAAAAGAGGAAGAGGAGTGGAGGGTGTACCTGTCCCACCTGTCTAAACGTGTGAACATGGAGAGAGAGAGGAAGGGGAGAAAGGAGGAGAGAGGAGAGAGAAGGTAGAGAGGAAGAAAGAGAAGCAGGGGAGAAGGAGCGAGGTGAGGAGAGAAGAAGAGAGAAGAGATGGAGAGGAGATAGAAGGGAAGAGAGGAAGAGAGAGAGCTGGAGAGGAGGAGCGAAGTGAGGAGAGAAAGAAGAGAGAAGGAGAGGAAACAAGAGGAGAGAGAAGAGAGAAGGACAGAGAGGAGGAGGAGAAACAAGGAGGAGAGAGAAAGGGTAGAGGAGAGAGAGCGGGGGGAGAAGGAGAGAGGAGAGAGAGAGCAAGAGAGAAAGAGAGAGGAGGAGAGAGGAGAGAAGAGGAGAAAGAAGGAGAAGAGGAGCAGGAGAGAGAGCAGGGGAGAAAGAGAGAGAAGAGACAGGACAGAGGAGAAGAAGAGGAGAGAGAGAACGAGGAGAGATAGAGGAGAAGAGAGAGGTACGAGGAAAGAGAGCAGGGGAGAAGAAGAGAGGAGGAGAAAGAGAAAGAGGGGAGAAAGAGGAGAGATGAGAGAGAAAAGGAGAGAAGGGGGAGGGGAGGATAGAGGAATGAGGAGAGAGAGACGAGCGAAGAGGAGAGTGGATGAGAAAGAAGGAGAGAGGAGAGAGAAGGAGGAGAGATAAGTAATAATGAAATATTAAGTGGGATTCAGTCATGTTGTAGTGCTCAGTGATCAGCTCGAGTGTTTTTAATGGAGACGCCTGCAGTCGCTCCTCTGTCAGGAAAAGCATGAGGTCTGGAGTTACAAGTCAGATCCGTGGAGAGGCAACTCATATTTCAAACTATGTAAAACCAGATCTAAAGAGATGACAGGTAAAAGAAAGGAAGAGAGAGGGAACACTCTATTTCTCTTGATCTTTTTATGCATCTGTTTTTTAACTTTACAAAGGCGAGTGCTTCCTGTCCCGCCTCCCTGACTCCAAAGCGCGTGATTGACAGGCGGATTAACCAATCAGAAGCCACTTTCACACACACAGTCGCACAATGCCACTCGGCTCTTCTCCAGACATTGTTCCGATGCTTCATTTGTGTGAATATGTGACCTCGCCCTCTCTCGACCTCACACAGAGCAGGTACGCTTAACACAAGACGCTCGTACAAAGAGACAAAGCCAGACCGAGACGACTCCTGACCAACCGACACGGAGATCACGACCATGCACCGGGCTCTCGACACAACGCTCTTTCACTTTGTTTCTATATTCACACATTTACACCGGGGTCATGTGACTATTTATTCAGTTGGTTTTATGGGATTTTCAAAGTTGTGACCTATGTCCTCATTTATTTTTTGTTGCACTTCCAGGACAATAAATAAATAAATAATAATGATGATTTGAATTTTATATTATTTAACAGACCTGAAGCAGAACTCGAAGTGGGGTAACAGAAGTGGTGTAATAACAGAAGTGGGGTAACAGAAGTGGTGTAATAACAGAAGCGGGGTAACAGAAGTGGGATAAAAGAAACAGCATAATAACAGAAGTGGGATAGTAAAAAAGTGGGATAATAACAGAAGCAGGATAGCAGAAGTGGGGTAACAGAAGCGGCATAGTAACACAAGCGGGATATTAACAGAAGCGGGATATTAACAGAAGCGGGATAGTAACAGAAGCGGGATAGTAACAGAAGCGGGATAGTAACAGAAGCGGGATAGTAACAGAAGCAGTATAGTAACAGAAGCGGGATAGTAACAGAAGCGGGATAGTAACAGAAGCGGGATATTAACAGAAGCGGGATATTAACAGAAGCGGGATAGTAACAGAAGCGGGATAGTAACAGAAGCAGGATAGTAACAGAAGCAGGATAGTAACAGAAGCAGGATATTAACAGAAGCGGGATAGTAACAGAAGCGGGATAGTAACAGAAGCGGGATAGTAACAGAAGCGGGATAGTAACAGAAGCAGGATAGTAACAGAAGCAGTATAGTAACAGAAGCAGTATATAGTAACAGAAGCAGGATAGTAACAGAAGCAGGATAGTAACAGAAGCGGGATAGTAAACAGAACCAGGATAGTAACAGAAGCGGGATAGTAACAGAAGCAGGGATAGTAACAGAAGCATATAGTAACAGAAGCAGTATAGTAACAGAAGCAGGATAGTAACAGAAGCAGTATAGTAACAGAAGCAGGATAGTAACAGAAGCAGTATAGTAACAGAAGCAGGATAGTAACAGAAGCGGGATAGTAACAGAAGCAGGATAGTAACAGAAGCAGGATATTAACAGAAGCGGGATAGTAACAGAAGCGGGATAGTAAACAGAAGCAGTATAGTAAACAGAAGCGGGATAGTAACAGAAGCGGGATAGTAACAGAAGCGGGATAGTAACAGAAGCAGTATAGTAACAGAAGCAGGATAGTAACAGAAGCGGGATAGTAACAGAAGCAGGATAGTAACAGAAGCAGGATATTAACAGAAGCGGGATAGTAACAGAAGCGGGATAGTAACAGAAGCAGTATAGTAACAGAAGCGGGATAGTAACAGAAGCGGGATAGTAACAGAAGCGGGATATTAACAGAAGCGGGATATTAACAGAAGCGGGATAGTAACAGAAGCGGGATAGTAAGAAGAAGCAGGATAGTAACAGAAGCAGGATATTAACAGAAGCAGGATAGTAACAGAAGCAGGATAGTAACAGAAGCGGGATAGTAACAGAAGCGGGATAGTAACAGAAGCAGTATAGTAACAGAAGCAGTATAGTAACAGAAGCAGGATAGTAACAGAAGCAGTATAGTAACAGAAGCAGTATAGTAACAGAAGCAGGATAGTAACAGAAGCAGTATAGTAACAGAAGCAGTATAGTAACAGAAGCAGGATAGTAACAGAAGCAGGATAGTAACAGAAGCGGGATAGTAACAGAAGCGGGATAGTAACAGAAGCAGGATAGTAACAGAAGCGGGATAGTAACAGAAGTGGGATAGCAGAACCTGGATAACAGAATTGGGATAACAGAAACGGGATGGTAAAAAAGCAGGATAGTAACAGAAGTGGGATAACAACAGAAGCGGGATAACAGGAGATGAATGCAGGCTGGTTCTGTGGGACACCAGACTCAGGGTCAAAGGTCAGTGTCTTTTTTTTTACTCCTGGTGCTTTAGAAACAACCAATTAGGCCGTTTTATGTTTTTAAATAAGCTCTTATAGGCTAATGAAGTTTAGTTTAGCTGATAATTAAATCAACATGTGAAAACGGGTATAGAGACGCACGCTTGGGTAAAAACAAACATGGCGGCTTACATAAAAAAAAAGTTCAAATACATTAAAATAAAAAGTTTCTGCATTTGAGAAACATGGGACACAAATGAGATTGTGATTGAATCGTCAGAGAGAAATCAGAAAGAAAAGTTACACGATGCTTCTTTAAACATTTAGCACTCCCTCACTCCAAACCCCTCGGTCCAAACAGTCTATGGGGAGCAACATAATAACATTACTCCAGCACTTCCTGGTTCCCGGCAGCGTCGCGATCCCATTGGTCGATGTGGCGTCTCCGCTTTATGAGGCCGGATCGATGGAAAGTGGGTTAGCGGCTCAGGGGGATCCTCTCGCTGTGAGGGGCGGGGCATGATTCACGGCCTGCTGGATTTCATTACTCTGATCGATACTACGCAGACAGGAGGGTGGTTAGCCGCGCCACGCACTGATTTCCAATGGACAAGCTATCGATGCTAATCTGCGCAAAATATATGGAGAAAATGTCACAGTATTACAGGGATGGATTCTGTAAATAAATGCATAAAAAAGGAGGCAGGTTTTGTAGAGGTTTAAGCTACAGATTTAGCAGATTTTACACAGAATAAGACGCCGTGGAGACACAGGGAGGGCATCTGACACACTGTGATTATGCTTTTTATTCAGATCTCATCTCGAGGAATTTGTGTCTCTTACCGCCCACTGACAGCACTCGCTTATCTCTAAAAATATCTCAAACAAACCACCTCTTTTCTCTGAAATGCCTCCCACCTGTTTCACTTCTCTTTCTATCTATCTATGTATCTATCTATCTAGCCTATACCTCCTCTTCTCTCTCGCTTCCTCTTTCTCTCTCTCTTCTCTCTGTTTCTCTCTCATTTTTCTCCTCTCCCGCCTCCTCTCTCTCTCTCTCCTCCCTCTCACCTCTCCCTCCTCCCTGTGTCCCCCTCCCTCTCCTTCTCCGGCTCTCTCTCTCTTTCCATCTCTCCTCTCTATTCACTCTCTCTCCTCTTCCTGTCTCTTACTCTCTTCCTCCTCTACTCCTTCTCCTCCTCTCCCTCCTCTCCCTCCTCTCCTCTCTCCCTCTCGCCTCTCCCTCCTCTTTCTTCTCTCTCTTCTCCCTTTCCTCTATCTTCTCTCTCTCCTCTTCCTCTCTCTCTCTCTCTCCTCCTCTATCCTGCTCTTTTCCCTCTCCCATCTCTCTCTCACTCCTCCCTCTGTCTCCCCTCCCTCTTCTTCTCTGGCTCTCTCTCCTACCCCTCTCCACCCTCTCTCCTCTCTCTCTCTCCTCCTCTACTCCCTCCTCCTCTCCTCCTCCTCTCCCTCTTTCTTCCTCCTCCTCCTTCTGTCTCCTCCTCCTCCAGCTCTCTCTCTCTCCCCCTCACTCACACCTCTCTCTCCTCTTCCTCTAGCTCTCTCTCGTCCCCCTCTCCACCCCTCTCTCCTCTCTCTCTCTCTCCTCCTCTACTCCCTCTACTCCTTCTCCTCCTCTCCCTCCTTTTTCTCCCTCCTCCTTCTCCAGCTCTCTCTAATCCCCCTCACCACCCTCTCTCTCCTCTTCCTCTCTCTCCCTCCTCTACTACCCTTTCTGATCTTTCTCACTTTTCCCTCCCTTCTCCCTCTGTCTGCCCTCCCTTCCTCTCTCTCCTCCTCTCCCTCTCTCTCTCCTCTTCCCTCTCTTTCTCACCTGTTGCTCCTCTAAACAAACCTGTTATTTGCGCTGCTTACATAACACTGCTGCTTGTGTCGTGTCCATCACTTTTCTGCTCTATCTACCTTTGTCTTTTTCCCTCCATCCTTCTCTTCTCCTCTTTTCCTTCACTCACTCTATCTCCATGTCCATGCCGCCCGCACATTTTCTGACCCCCGGCTCCTATCCTCCCTCTCTCCCTCCTCTTCCCAACTCTCTCTTTCATCTCTTCTCTCTCTCCCTTTTTACCTCTCCTCCTCCTCCCCTCTCTCCTCTCTCTCTCTCCTTTCCCTTCTTCTTCCCCCCTATCCCTTTCCTCTCCCGCTCTCCCTCTCTTATATTGACCCCCTGCACAGTACATTGCAGCTCTCTCCCTCCTCTCTCCTCCTCCTCTTTCTTTCTTCTCCTCTCCTCTCTCCCCTCTTCTATCTTTCAAATTGACTCACAGTATTGCAGCTTACCCTCTCCTCCTTGCCCTCATCCCTCTCTCCTCTCTCTCCTTCCCCTACTTTCCTCCACCTCTCTTCTCCTCTCCCCTCTTCGTCCTCTCCTCCCCCTCATTCTTCTCTCCTCTCCTCCCTCATCCTCTTTTCTCTTTTAAACTGACCACAGTACATCACAGCTCTCTTCACCTCTCACCCTTCTCTCCTCCTTCTCCCCGTCATCCCTCTCTCCTCTCTCTCTCCTCTCCTCACTTTTCTCCCCCTCTTCTCTCTCTCTCTCTCTCTCTCTTTTCTCTCCTTCCCTCCTGCATCCCTCTCTTTTCTCTTTTAAACTGATCAGAAGTACATCACAGCTCTCTCCCTCCTCTCCACCTCCTCTCCGTCATCCCTCTCTCCTCTCTCTCTCCTCCCCTCGCTTTCCTCGGGCCTCTCCTCTCTCTCTCTTTCCTCTCCTTCCCTGCCTCATCCCTCTCTTTTCTCTTAAACTGGCCCATGTACAGTATATTACAGCTTTACCACATGAAATCCAGAGTCACAAATGAAATCTCCGTCCCACGCATCCTCCTCCTCCTCTTCCTCGTCCTCCTCTCCCTCCTCCTCCTCTAAACTCCGCCTCCTCAGAGCCCACTCGCATTTAACCACCGCTAGCGACAACGAACTCCCACGAAACACCCATAAAAACAACGAAACGAAATACGCTCATCATCCAGTTTGTTTCAAATATTCCATGAATCCAGAGACATATTTTTACAAATCGACGACTTCGGACGGCAAAGAATGAGAAATTTCTCCATTATATATAAAAATATAAATCCCAAATCATAGCAAAGAATAGGAGATATTAAAAACAACAAAAATAAATTAAAGTTTGAATCAAGTAGAAGAGCATATTATTAATGGTTTAAGCAAAAAATATCTGGTTAATGGCGCCATTTTGAGGACTTTTGAACATGTATGGCAACCCCCATCTTATTCATTAAAACAATGGATAAAAAATAGGTTTGTTCAAAATAACTTTATAAAATTTACACAATATTATGAACAATTTTGCATCTGTGACTCGGCCCGGGATAAGTGGAAGAAAACGGATGGATTTTGCACATATTATAAATTTATGTATGAATGAATATAATACAAAAATACTCAAACATTTACACTTACTCTGAAGTGAGTTTTTAGAGCCTGGATGGGATGTAAAAAGGATTAAATTAATGGCCCTGTACATGATTTTTTCCATGTATTTGAGCGAAATGAGTCTTGACCACAGACTAAGTGAGTGTGACGTCACAGCTCCAGTCAAATGAAGCCAATCGAGGCTAACAGTTATAGCGGCTAATTTGGAGCCGAGTTACGCATTTAGAATTCCGACCACGAGTATCATAGCAACCAAAGAGCCAATCCGGAGAGAGGTTGTTGAAGCTAACGCACCTGATTTGTCTGTTATTAATGCGATTTGACTTGGTTTACTTGATTTACAAATACAATAGTGAGATAAAAATACCAGGATCACGTAGAGCAGGTTAAGACGAAGCAGCAGTTATGGAGAGAGGAGCGACAGTTTTTCAATAGAAAGTGAATTGGAGCCAGAGTCAGAGTATAGTACAGATATACAGTATAAGCAGATCAGGTCAAAATAAGTCCCCTGTGTACTTTCTGCATGATTATAAAGTGTTTTATTGTCCGATTAACAGGAAGTGCGAGTAACACAGCACTTCCTGGTTTCTGAGAGCTGTGAAAAGTGCTTATAAACTCATCACCGTGAGTTATTAGGATGCTCTGAATGCATAAGGTAAGTGAGGAATAACTTTGGTCCACTGCAAACTGTTTAAAATGAACCAGTTCTGTTTTTCACCTGTAAATAATGACTTGGTGAGGCCCATTAGAGCCACGTTTCTCCTAAAGTGAGTGTGATGTTTGAGGAGGCACCGGGAAATCGACCCGGAGCAGGACGAGAGTAAAGTAATGTCCCACTACAACAGAGACGCACACATCTGCTGCTAATGTACTGTAATGATCTGAGGAGGAGAGGAGAGAGGGAAGGAGGGAGGAGAGAGAGAGAAAGAGAGGGGATGTAATGATCTGAGGAGGAGAGGAGAGAGGGAACGAGGGAAGAGAGAGAGAGAAAGAGAGGGGATGTAATGATCTGAGGAGGAGAGGAGAGAGGGAACGAGGGAAGAGAGAGAGAGAAAGAGAGGGGATGTAATGATCTGAGGAGGAGAGAGGAGAGAGGGCACGAGGGAAGAGACAGAGAGAAAGAGAGGGGATGTAATGATCTGAGGAGGAGAGGAGAGAGGGAACGAGGGAAGAGAGAGAGAGAGAGAGAGGGGATGTAATGATCTGAGGAGGAGAGGAGAGAGGGAACGAGGGAAAGTGACAGAGAGAGAGAGAGGGAGATGTAATGATCTGAGGAGGAGAGGAGAGAGAGAGAGGGAACGAGGGAAGAGAGAGAGAGAAAGAGAGGGGATGTAATGATCTGAGGAGGAGAGGAGAGAGAGGCAGACGAGGGAAGAGACAGAGAGAAAGAGAGGGGATGTAATGATCTGAGGAGGAGAGGAGAGAGGGGAACGAGGGAGAGAGAGAGAGAAAGAGAGGGGATGTAATGATCTGAGGAGGAGAGAGGGAAGGAGGGAAGAGAAGAGAGAGAGAGGGGGGTGTGTAATGAGCTGAGGAGGAGAGAGGGAAGGAGGGAAGAGAAGAGAGAGAGAGAGGGGGGTGTAATGATCTGAGGAGGAGAGGAGAGAGGGAACGAGGGAGGAGAGAGAGAGAGAGGGGGGTGTAATGATCTGAGGAGGAGAGGAGAGAGAGAGAACGAGGGAGGAGAAGAGAGAGAGAGGGGGGTGTAATGATATGAGGAGGAGGGAGAGAGGGAAGGAGGGAAGAGAAGAGAGAGAGAGGAAAGGAGGGAGGAGAGAGAGAGAAGGGAGAGAGGGGATGTAATGATATGAGGAGGAGAGAGGGGAAGGAGGGAGGAGAAGAGAGAGAGGGGAGTGTAATGACCTGAGGAGGAGAGGAGAGAGGGAAGGAGGGAGGAGAAGAGAGAGAGAGGGGGGTTGTAATGATCTGAGGAGGAGAGGAGAGAGAGAGAAGGAGGGAGGAGAAGAGAGAGAAAGAAAGGGGATGTAATGATCTGAGGAGAGGAGAGGGAGGGAGGAGAAGAAGAGAGAGGGGGTGTATGATCTGAGGAGGAGCGAGGGAAGGAGGGAGGAGAGAGAGAGAAAGAGAGGGGATGTAATGATCTGAGGCGAAGAGAGGGAAGGAGGGAGGAGGAGAGAGGGGGAGTGTAATGTAATGATCTGAGGAGGAGAGAGAGAGGGAAGGATGGAGGAGGAGAGAGAGGAGATGTAATGATCTGAGGGGGAGAGAGGGAAGGAGGGAAGAGAAGAGAGAGAGGGGATGTAATGATCTGAGGAGCAGAGAGGGAAGGAGGGAGGAGTAGAGAGAGGGGGTGTAATGATCTGAGGAGGAGAGGAGAGAGAAAAGGAGGGAGGAGAAGAGAAAGAGGGGGGATGTAATGATCTGAGAAGAGAGAGAGAGGGAAGGAGGGAGGAGGAGAAGAGAGGGGGGTGCAATGATCTGAGGAGGAGAGAGAGAGGAAAAGAGGGAGGAGAAAAAGAGAGGGGATGTAATGATCTGAGGTGGAGAGAGGGAAGGAGGAAGGAGAAAGAGAGGGGATGCAATGATCTGAGGAGGAGAGAGAGAGAAGGAGGGAGAGAGGAGAGACAGAAGAAGAGGAGGAGGGGGAGGGAGAGAGAGAAGGAAAGAGGGAGGGAGAGAAGGCAAGAGAGAGGGAAGGAAGAGAGGAGAGGAGGTAGAGAGGGAGAAGAGAGAAGGAAAGAGGGAGGGAGAGAAAGGGGATGTAATGTAATGACCTGAGGAGGGGAGAGAGGGAGGGAAGAGAAAAGGCAAGGAGGGGAGAAGAGAGAGAAGAGGGAGTGGGAGAGGGAAGGAGGAGAGGAGGTAGAGAGGGAGAAGGGGGAAGGAAAGAGAGAGGGAGAGAGGAAGGGAGGAAGACAGAGGAGCAGCAGAGAGGGAGAAAAGAGAGCGGTAGGGAAATGAAAAGGAAAGGGAGGGGGGGGGGGGCAGAGAGGGAGAAGAGAAAGGACAGGAAGGAAGGAAGGAAGGCGGGATGAAGGGAGGGAGGGCGGAAGAAGTGAGAAGGGAGGAAGGGGAGAAGACAGAGGAGCAGCAGAGAGGAAGGGAAAAGAAAAGGACAGAAGGAAGGAAGAGAGGAAGGAAGGCAGAGGAAGAAAAGAGAGAGCAAAGGAAAGAAGGGGGGAGGGAGGAAGATAGGGGAACAGCAGAGAGCGAGGAGAGAGAGAGGAAAAGGAAAGGTAAGAAGGAGGGAGAGGATAGGAAGGGAGGAAGACGGGGGGGAGCAGCAGAAAGCGAGAACAGAGAGAGAGCGGAACAAGGAAAGGAAAAAAGGAAGCGATGGAAGAAGGGAGGAAGGGGGAGTAGAGAGTTAGAAGAGAGAGAGAAGGAAAGAAGGAGGCAGGGAGGGAGGGAGAGGGGAGGAAGACAGGGCAGCAGCAGAGAGAGAGAGAAGAAAGGGAGGGAAAAGAAAAGGAGTTAGGAGGTAAAAAAAACAGAGAGATGTCAGTGTGAGAGGACACCATAGATGATACACGGCTTATTTTGGCAGCTGTAACTACTCAATACATTTCCCAATCGATGCAGCGCCCTAACGAACTCTAATGAACTCAGCCCGATCCATACGGGACCACCGCCCCAGAAACACACATCTGCACATATCAAATATTCAAAAAACTCCACAGGTTTAATCCGAGCGTCCGTAAATCCAGCGCACGGGAGCAGGGGCCTCTTCATTACACCATCGCTCTAATTATTTCAGGACTTTCGGGAGAAGAACTGTGTAATCTAATGATGTTAAAAGGGTGACGAGGTTCAAATCACTTAGCACCTTTGAATATAAAAAGCTTTTACCGGGCGTGAGAACAGGGCAAGGCGCAACGCAAGAGGGATTCTGCCAAACGACTCTGTATTTATAAAAAAAATGTGTTTTATAAGAAGTGAAATACTAGATCCCACACAGCAGCCGGAATGTCCCAGTGTAACGCAGATAAACTAATAAAGTAAACTAATTAGTAATAATATTAAACTAATATCCAAATCCAAGGTTAAAAATGGACTCAGACTTGAACTTTAACAGCCACATCAAATCAGTAACATCTGCAGCTTTTTACTATCTAAAAAAAACATTTATTTTCTGGAGTATAAGTCGTATCAACCCAAAAAAAAATCCACAATAATGAAGAAAAAAAATTATATTTCACATATAAATTGCACCTGAGTATAAGTCGTGCTAGAGTATAAGTCACACCAGCCAAAAACTATATAATAATGAAGAAAAAAAAACATATTTCACGTATAAATCTCATCTGAGTATAAGTCGTCGCACCAAAAAAAAAAATTATAATAATGGAGAAAAAATAAAATAAAATAAAATAAAAAATCACAAATAAATCGCACCTGAGTATAAGTCACACCAGCCAAAAAAAAATGCATAATAATGAAGAAAAAAAAAAAAATCACATAGAAATCGCACCAGAGTATAAGTCAAACGAGCCAAAAAATATGCATAAAATTAACAAAAAAACATATATTTCACATATAAATCACATCTGAATATAAGTCGCTCTCGAGTATAAGTCGCACCAGCCAAGAAATGGATAATAATGAAGAAAAAAAAACACTTTTCACATATAAATCACATCTGAGTATAAGTCACACCCTCTGCCAAACTATGAAAAAAAAGTGCGACTTATAGTCTGGAAAATAGGCTCCTGTCAAAACCAGACGTATTCCTGCTTTTGTCTCCACTAGTTTGGACTCAGCTTATGGTAAAACGTTTGAGTTTTATGTAGTTGTTGTATTTTTTTTAGATTTAAAATGTTTACTTCCTGATTGTCGATCCTGACATCACACTACCAAAACTGTTACCTAGCAACCATGTCCTCTAATGTACACCGACAATATTATCTGACAACTAAAAATATCAAGAAAACTCCTTTATTTTGTTGAATTAATGTATAAAGTATCAAAAAAACAATTGTTTATCATATAAATAAAATTCTGTGTAACGTCAGGACAGAATTCTCCCCAGTGTGATGTCATCTGTATGTTTAATACTCCCTACTTCCTGTCATTTTCAACATATTTCCCAACTTTTCTTCACAAACTGCTTCCTGATTGGCGCAAAACTATAATTTATATTTGGAACAGGTATTATCCCACCTAATTACGTCAAAATAATCATTAAAAACCTGTCATACACACTTTAAAGATCCATATTACGCTTTTTTCTGATATTTTAATATTGTTTGTCTGTGTTATAATGTTTCCTCGTCACAAACAGACCTGGAGGTGTGTTTTGTTTCATTCACACATGTTTAACACACAAACCGTGCTTATTTAGGCTGAGTTCTTCCCTCAAACTGCAAACACGCACTGTTCCACCTTGTGATGTCATCAAGTGGTAATACAGGAAGTGCTCCACAGTGTTTTAAAAAACTCCATACTCCTTCATTTCTAGAATCATTTGGATGATTTCAGCCCTGGATTCGCCAAAATCTACTGAAAAAAAAGGGAAAACGTAGCTGTTGAACTTGAAAACTACCACTTTATGACATCACAAAGGTGCAACAGCGCGTTTTGAGCTTTGGAGATGTAACAGACTAATAATGCAGGGTTACTCAAACATGTGTGAATGCAACAAAACACAACTCCAGGTGTGTTTTTGAGGAGGGAAAAACATTATAACCTCGCTTAAACCTCACAAGAGTCAGTTTTGTGTAATCCAGGACGTTTAATCTGCAGTATTTAAACTCACTTTGGCTAAATCCAAACTCTCTGAAACGCTTATTGGGCTCATTCATGACGCAGACATTTTCCGATCAATACTACGCTGATATCTGACGCCTTTATCTACGACAGGAACAAATACGGGTCATTATGGGACGCCGTCTCCGTGGCGATGGGGGTTGCCCGGATCCCGGCCTGTGTGTGTTGACTCATTGAAGTTTCATTCACAAACGTCACAAGAAGCTGCAGTTTCCAGCTCAGGAAAACGAGAATTACTCCACCAAGAACACAACGTCCTACTGTCTGTAACGTGACTTTAGTAAGAGTCAAACGAGGATGCAGAGGAAGTACTCGATTCTGTTACTTAAGTAGAAATGCAGGAGGAATAAGTAAAAGTATCACATAGAACCTGTTTAAAAATGTACTTAAAGAGTGAAAAGTGACAGTATTTGTGCAGGTTTTGAGTCTTATAAAGCCTCAAATGTGGAGATTCTGACGAGATTTTGGCTGAATTTTGTTGAACAGAAAAAAAATTATCAATCTTTTTATTTTAGCTTTTTTTATTTGGATATATTTATTTGTTCGAACTACGAATGTGTTAAAAAAAAAAAAAAACGACTTTTCAGCAGATCTCAAACAATAATGAAAAATACTTCTACTTTTCCTTCTTGTTCAAAAATGTAGTAGAGTAGAAAGTACAAATACCTGCTCTTAAACGTAGTGAAGTAAAGTAAAAAGTATTCGCTGTTGAATGTACTTAAGTAACGTACAGATACCTAAAAACTAGTACAGTACTTTACTACTTGTATTTTACCTTCCACCATTGTATACTGTCAAAAAGCAGCAAAAAAGTAAAAGTAAAAAGTATTCGCTGTTAAATATACTTAAATAACGTACAGATAACTAACATTTGTACTTAAGTAAAGTACTTCACAACTTTTACTGGTCTTTGAATACTGCAACACATATCTTTTTACTGTAGTATCTTCACTTTATGGGGCAAATGAAGTTCTATGTCAATTTATGCAGATCAGACCAAAATACCACAACAAAATTGTAGAAATTATTAAAAAAAATAAAAAAAAATTATTGACCCAAACCAAAAAAATTCAGAATTTTTTCAACACATCCGTTTTCAAATTGACATAAAAAACAGAAACTGACATAAAACATGGAATAATCCCAGATTCACTATTTTTTTTTGGAAGAAAGATTTTAAATAAACACTTTTAAACTTTCGAATGTTAACTTTCATGCAAATAAAACCAAAACAGATCACAAAAAATCGGAAAAAATACACGAATACACAAAATATATGAAAATCCAGTGTGTTTTAAAGGGGCGGTCTGGTCCCAACTAAAAACATTAAAGCGCCCGTATTACGCTGTTTTCTGATCTATGTTATAATGTTGTTTACTCTCTCAAGCAAACAGACCTTTTCTCAAACTGTAAACACTCCGTTCCACCTTGTGATGTCATCAAGTGGTAATACAGGAAGTGCTCCACGGTGTTAAAATCAAAAAACTAACTAAAATCATTTGGATCATTTTCAGCGCTGGAATTTCCCATCTCCACTGACACAAAGATGAAAAATAGCTGTTAACTGCAAAACTACCACTTCATGACATCACAAGGTGGAACAGAGCATTTTGAGCTTTGGAGATGTGGCCAGAACGAGTTACTCAAACATGTGTGAATGAAGCAAAACTCAACTTCAGATCTGTGTTTTTGAGGAGGTAACAACATTATAACATGTTTTACAGCTCACAAGAGTCAGTTTTGCGTGATATGGGGACCTTTAAACGACACACCAGAACATCCCGGCGTGTTTTAAAGGGGAGGTGTGGTCCTACCTTGGCTCTGATCTGTCCCGACGTCGATACTTTACGGATGAGTTTATGAGACGTTTCCTCCTGCTCTCCATCGCTGTCTGAGGACTCCTCTCCTCCTTCTCCGCCCTCGAGAAAAAAAAAATCAGTTTAAGAATAATACATACAGACTGAGTGAGGAAGAGTTTGCACCTTAGCAATATAAAAAAATAAACTTTTTTATCATTTCAATTGCCCAAAAAAAAAGGTTCCATTGCTGCATTTCAGATGACATCACAATATCTCTACCGTTTTACCATATTTTCTGGACTATAAAGTCGCACTTTTTTTTCTTTTTATAGTTTGTCCGGGGCTGCGACTTATACTCAGATGTGATATATGTGGAATATAAGTCGCATCTGAGTATATAATTGCACATCTGGCAACCTGATAAACGGCAATTTTTTTTCTTCATTATTATGCAGCAACTTATAGACCAGAAAATACATTAATACAGATGTGGGGCAGATAGATGGATATTGTTAATCGAACATAGAAATGATCTAATTCAACATTTGTGATTCTTAAGAAGCCGGTCACGATGACACATTTTGAAGTTCGATATGTCAGTGGATTTAAATATAGACGATAAACTATCATTTATACCACTGACACAAAAACCCAAGAGCAGATTTAAACCACAAAAACTATTCTAAATCTACAATATTGTTAAAAAATCATGAGCTGCAAGAGCGAAACAGCAGAATGAAGCACTTTAATCATTAGTTTGCATCTGTAATGAGTCATAGAAGTGATTAACTCAAACTTTTACGGCTTAAATCTTATCACAGAGTCAAAAAAATAACCACAAATTCCCGGTAGTGCAAAGAAAAAGTACAAACGGTAAATATCAACCCCAGGAAATACTGTTCCATCTCCCAGATATAGACGGGTAACGTCGATGTAGTGGTTTATTGCGACAGGCCTAGTGGATTTTTACCTTGAGATATTTCATGGTAAAGTTTTAAAACCCCATAAAAACGACATTTGACTCGATCTTTGCGAGACTGACTTAAAGATGGACTGTGTAACATTTCTCGCTCGTCTCCGTGGCGATGTTATTGCTGTGCCAAGCGGTATTAAACTATGGAGACAAGTGGGCGATGCCAGTAGTGACGAGTTAAAGTTTAGATCTGTGGAGAGGCGAGCCGGTTTTTATAGCGAGGATGCAGGTTTTTCCAAAGGGATTTTTAATTTTTTCTCCCAACAAAACACACTCGCAGTTGATGTGCGATACAGATAGATTTAAAAACTAATGTCGAAACGGGGAGACGAGAAGGTGCCAGACTCCCTCCAGCAGGAAACTGAAGTAATACACCTTTACTCTGGTATAAAACTGCGAAGGAAATAGACCGATTGATAAAGTGACTGTGGAGTTTACAGTGTGACAGTTTTGTTCTGGTGAAACCACGGCGGCACTTCCTCTGTGACACACGCCTGTTCTGAGAGCGCTCAGGCGTCACACTCAGCTCAGAATAACTGGGGTTCAGCTTTTGTGGTCAAACCAGATCGACTCTAAGTTCAGCAGTTGTTGTTTTTTTTCTTAGAAGTGAGACCTGTACTTCATAATCACCTCTTATTTTAGTAATATCCGGTTAGATATGAAACTGACAGAGAGTCTTATTGGCTCAAGTCGGACTCATCTGACTTCTAAACGAATGATTAAAATGTGGAGGAGTGACGATAAATCAAAATTGAATCGAGTTTAACCTGGTTGAGTGGAGCGATGACAGTGGTAGTTAAAAGTATAAAACCGGATGTAGCCTGAGCTCTTTTATTTAAAAAAAAAATCCATGGTAGTTTAATAGAATTTAACTGACTAGAAATAGAACGGAAGTTGAACATAAGAGATGGCGTAATATTGGTTTCAATGGCCTGAGCTCATTGACGCATGAACCCAAAAATAATTTTCTCATCTGCGTTACTTTCCTCAAGACGGGTTAGCTCCTCCCACCACGTCAGAATCAGAGCGATAGCTGCTAGAACGCCCCGAGATACTTGAACTTCTCCACTTGGGGCAAGGACTCACCACCCACCCGAAGAGGGCAAGACACCTTTGGTCATGAGCCGAAAGGAACAAGATCGCAGATACAAGCGACCGAAATTAGTTTTTCCCTCCGCAGGGTGGCTGGGCGCTCCCTTAGAGATAGGATGAGGAGGTCGGTCACACGGGAGGAGCTCAGAGTAGAACCGTTTGCTCCTCCACGTCGTGAGGACCAGCTGAGATGGTGTTCGGGCGTCTATTCGTGATGCCTCCTGGACGCCTTCCTGGGGAGATGTTACAGGCATGTCCCATCAGAGGAGGGCCCCCCGGGGGAGACCGAGGAGCTGGACGACGTGTCTGGGGTGAGGGAAGTCTGGGAGTCTCTGCTTATACTGCTGCCCCCCCACGACCCGGCCCCGGATAATGATTGATGCTCATGTTTGTGTGAAATACTGAAGAATCCCTACAAAATCCAACCTTTGTGAAAGCTGCAGGTCAAACGAACACAGCAACTTGAATTCCTAAAAAAAAATGCCCTCTACGGGAGAATTTTTTAATCCCAGAAGCTGCAGTACCTCGAGCGGCCACTAGTCAGGACAAACAGGGGCTCTCTTATCCAGTTCTTATTACAGATCCATGTCTAAATCTTACTTACAGTTCTTTTAAATGTTTACTTACAATATGAGTTCGCTCGGATTCGGCGGCCGAGGAGATCCCAAAGACTCGCCCGGCTCGCCCACGTACAGCACGTTCGGGTTCAGCTTGGACGCCATTTTGGGTCAAAGGTGACGGGCGAGGGACGAGAGAGAAGAAGAAGAAGAAGAAGAGTGAGGATAGAGGGAGACGAGCGCGGAGGTAGGAGAAGTAGCCCCGGCCTCAGCGGCGGTGTTTGGAGGAGCAGATGTCGTCGGGCAGATCAGACTCCGCCCTCTCTCCTGGTTCAGCTCCTGCGGGAAAGACGAGAATGAATTATTGATCAGGAGTTTGGGGAAAAAAACGGGAACAAACATCTGTATCCAACGAAAGGAAAGAGCTTTACATCAAGGAACCACTCAGCCAACAACTGAGCGACTGTTGCTACTGTAATAACCCTGTTTACAGCTAGAATTTAGATTTATACACAGCTTTTCTCTGTAGTTACTTGATAAATAACAGCCTCAAAACACAGTTGGATCAGTTTTGTCTTATGTTATTTTTGTTTTAAAAGAATAAAAAGGTGTTTTTTAGTAGTCTTCTCTGGAGTCGGTATCAAAACTGAAGAAGACGCATGCCTAAAAGTAACACAAATATATCAATATGTATTTTCCCCAGGTATTTTTAATGTCTAAAATGTTGCCAAATACTCAACTTTTCACCTAAAAAACTAAAACAAAAGTTAAAATGCACAGAGGAACATGCAAAAAGCTTGGGCGATGTCTTCACACATTCTCACAGCGAGCGCAGTGTCATGTCCATGTATATCAATGTTTTCTGTTTGTATTTTTAGTCTGTAAGTCGTAGTTCTCTTTGTGCCAGATAGACTTCTCTCTCGCCGCGTCCTCACCACTTCTGTAATTTCACGTCCTCTTTTATTCTTCCTGCATTTGTCTGAAAAACACCCGACTTCCTGTTTATATTTCGCTCTTTTTTACGCTGCAAAAACGGAATAAGAGCATTTATAATTAACATGGTTTGCATTTTGAACTGTTATTTTTTATTATGCTGTGTGAAAGCTGCTCACCCTGCAGCTTAACCCTCCACAAACATGTCCTGAAATGTCCCTGCGTCAGATGCCCTCCCGGGGTCTTCATGAGGTCTTATTCTGTGTAAAAGCTGCTCACCCTGCAGCTTAAACCCTCCACAAACATGTCCTGAAATGCATGGGATTCTTGTCTTAATTGCAAGATGTTAAAGCTGCACTATGTAACTTTTCTAGTGGAGTGTCCGGCATCTGCTTGTGTCCATGGAATTGCAATTGCTTCCCTGAAATATTCCACAGTGTAGCATTAAACGTGTCTTGTCTGGCGTCTGCCGTCTTTTTCAATTCCAGGTGTTTTTATTGCTGAAAAAAAAGTAAAACCTTGAAACACACAATTCTTCCTATGACACCGCTTGCCTCTCCACTAATATTTGTCACGATACTACAATTTCAAACTTCGATACTCGAGAATTCACGCAATATTCGATTTCTTATACTATGACGAAGCTGAGAATGCAACTTTTTTTTTTTTTTAGAAACCACATGTAATTTCCATAAACAAAACAGCACTTCCTTTATCTTGAGATGAGATCAAAATCAAACTCAAGCTGACTAAACCTCCAATTTTGTGACTTTTTTTAGTATCGACATTTGCTCAAACGAGTATCTAGTTTCGATATTAGTTTTTAGCATCGATTAGTATGTGACTTTTGATCCTTTTGACAGCTCTACTCTCCACAGATCTGACCTGAAACTCGGGCTGGTGTTGTCCCCCTGCTTCATATAGAGAAGTTAAGTATAGAGTAGTACTATTTTGTTACCACCACTGACTAATACTACTACTACTACTATTATTACTACTACTACTACTAAGTGACTACACTGCTGTTGAACAGATTATAATGCCATTTTGCAAAAATATGGACCAGTTTTACCAAATCTTAAACATGTATTGTAGGCCTATATCTATGACTTTTGACACTTTTGACACAACCCTAATCTCCACAGATCTGACCTGTAACTTGGGTTAACTTGGCCCGGTGTCATAAGCAATAACATCTCCATGGAGGCAAGGAAAAACAAAACTTACATAGTGCAGCTTGGACGCTCCTGGTTGTGTTTAAAATGAGAACATTGAACATGAGCCTGGAAAACGATAGTCTGGACCCAAACAAGAGACTATAGTTCAGTGTGTATTCAGAACAATGGAGCCGAGTCATCGTCATGTCAGACCCTCGCTCTCCTAATCAGGACATCCTCCGGCACATGTCTGCAGAGCGGGAGCGAGTACTCAGGGTCGTTAGTTAAGTACAAGTACAGAGGTGTATTTTTATGTGTGTCTAGCTGCCCGGGGACTGCACATGGACGGCAGCAGCAGCTCAATCTCGTACAATCATCTTTTCTTTTGTTAGATTAATGAATTTGTACATGGTCTTAAAGTAAAAGTCTTAAAGTACCTGGTTAAAAATGAGTAAAGAGTATGGCGGATGTACTCAATTTTTGTTACTTAAGTACTAGTACAGATATGGCTCGAGTACTCTGGGTCGTTACTTAAGTACAAGTACAGATACCAGAGCAAAAATCTACTCAAGTAAAAGTCTTAAAGTACCCAGTTAAATATGTACTTAAAGAGTAAAGAGTATGGCGGATGAAGTGCTCAGTTTTATTACTTAAGTATTAGTACACAATATGGATCAAATAATCAGTGTCGTTACTTAAGTACAAGTGCAGATATGGATCAAGTAGTCAGTGTTGTTACTTTAAGTACAAGTACAGATACAGAGAGAAAAAATCTACTCAAGTAAAAGTCTTAAAGTACCTGGTTAAAAATGTACTTAAAGAGTAAAGGACTGGACCAGCTCTATACTCTCCATCGGGTGCTCGAGGGTTCATGGGAGTTTGCCCAACCAGTCCACATGTGTTTTGTGGATCTGGAGAAGGCATTCGACCGTGTCCCTCATGGTGTCCTTTGGGGGGTGCTCTGGGAGTAGTATGGGGTCCGGGGGCCCTTTGCTAAGGGCTGTCCGGTCCCTGTATGACCGGAGCAGGAGCTGTGTTCGCATTGCCGGCAGTAAGTCAGACTTGTTCCCGGTGCATGTTGGACTCCGCCAGGGCTGCCCTTTGTCACCGGTTCTGTTCATTATATTTATGGACAGAATTTCTAGGCGCAGTCAGGGGCTGGAGGGGGTCTGGTTCGAGAACCACAGGATCTCATCTCTGCTGTTTGCAGATGATGTTGTCCTGATGCTTCTTCGAGCCAGGACCTGCAGCAGGCACTGGGGCGGTTTGTAGCTGAGTGTGAAGTGGCTGGGATGAGAATCAGCTCTTCCAAATCTGAGGCCATGGTTCTCGACCGGAAAAAAAGGTGGTTTGCCCTCTCCGGGTGGGTGGGGAGCCCTTGCCTCAAGTGGAGGAGTTCAAGTATCTCGGGGTCTTGTTCACGAGTGAGGGAAGGATGGATGGAACGTGAGATTGACAGACAGATCGGTGCAGCGTCTGCAGTGATGCGGTCGCTGTATCGGTCCGTTGTGGTAAAGAAGGAGCTGAGTCGAAAGGCAAAGCTCTCGATTTACCGTCAATCTACGTTCCTACCCTCACCTATGGTCATGAGCTCTGGGTCATGACCGAAAGGACAAGATCACGGCCGAAATGGGCTTCCTCCGCAGGGTGGCTGGGCGCACCCTTAGAGACAGGGTGAGGAGCTCAGTCACACGGGAGGAGGAGCTCGGAGTAGAGCCGCTGCTCCTTCATGTCGAGAGGAACCAGCTGAGGAGGCTCGGGCATCTGCTCAGGATGCCTCCTGGACGCCTCCCTAGGGAGGTGTTTCTGGGCATGTCCCCACCTGGAGGAGGCCCCAGGGAAGACCCAGGACACACTGGAGGCACTATGTCTCTCGGCTGGCCTGGGAACACCTTTTGGAGTTCCACCGGAGGAGCTGGAGGACGTGATTGGCTGAGGGACTGTAGACCATTTGTCCATCAGTCTCCTTCGTGTCTCCTGTACAGTACAGAATGTGTCAGACAAATTTGCATAAATGTTGGATCACAGTGTGACTCTTAAGTGCTGTAAGTTTGCAAGTTTTCTCCACGACAAAACCCACAATGTCGATGAAATGTTCTGCACCGACAAAGGCACCTACGAAGGTTGAGTTGAGAGAGATAGTTTAAACAAGAGAGAAACTGTGAGAAAATGTGAATGTCTGTGTGAGAAAAGTGTATAAAGTGTGTGGTGAGGGGTTTTACAGCCAAGAAACATATAGAATTATTGTATAAAATAAAGCTGATACTTCGCGGATTTCACCTATTGCGGGTTATTTTTAGAATGTAAAAATAAACGAGGGACCACTGTATTGTTCAGTAGAAACAATTGAATCGATTGTTTTATATTCCAGCTGTTTTTATTTGTAAAAAAATAAACCTTCAGCCTTTTCAGCAGGTCTCAGACAATAATAAAAAATACTTGTACTTTTCAGTCCTGTTTAAACATGCAGTGGAGCAGAAAGTACAAATACTGCTCTCAAATGTAGTGAAGTAAAAGTACAAAGTATCCACTGTAAAATGTACTTAAATGAAGTGCAGATACTAAAATATATATGTGTATAAGTACTGTACTGCATGTTTCACACACTGGGGACACATTTTATAGAACTGTAAAGGTAACATGGTGATCTAAATATGTGTTAACAATTACTTAGTACTGCCTCTTTAAAGTCAGGGTGGTAACATTAAGAATATAAGTATAAGGGTATTTCAACAATAAAAACACCTGTAATTTAAAAAAATAAACTAAAAAAAAGCTGAGTTTATGCTGTTGTTGTTTGTTGTTTGGTCTGGTTACCATAGCAACTTCAATGACCTCTCACCATCCTATAGGACAATAATGTTTAATACAGATGGAGGCAGAGAAAATGAATATCGTTTAAATGCAGATTTTAAATTTTTTTATTTTTTTTCCCCACTACCGTTTATTTTATTTATTTATTTTTATTTTTATTTTTTGGATACTCTGTGTGGTTTGTGTTTTTATTTTCAGGTCACTTCTGTGCCCGTATTATTGCTTTCCTTTAGTATTATTATTTATTATACTTACCATACTTGCTATTTTTATTTTTTATTTTCTTTTATATATTTTTTTTATTTGAATTTATTTAATTTTATTTATTTATTTATTTTTTATTTTATAGTTTTATTGATTTATTTATTTTTTTTTATTTTATTTTATAGTTTATTTATTTATTTATTTTTATATATGTGTGTATGTATATATACTTTTTTTTTTTCTGTTCCTGTGCTTACCCCAGAGTGACGGGTGGAAGGGCTGTAAAATGTTAAAATGCAATAAAAAAAATATCAATAATTAAAAAAATAATTATAAATGCAGATTTTTTTTTGTTGTTAATCAGTCTAGAATTGGTCACAGAAAAGATGAGAAATCACGATCAACATTTGTAAATTGACCTTTTTGCATATTTCATGGTAAAAGTCCAGTGGAAAAATTGTCTGTTTGTCCTTATTTGGGCGTATGACATCATCACATCGGAAAAAAAAAAATATGTAATTTTTTGAGTTATTCTGACGGATTTGCAACTGTTTTTAGTCATAAGCTTCGGTTCAAAGTTCACGGTTTCCAAAAGACGTGAAAAAAAGACTGAAATCTGAGCCGACAAACTAACACAAGAGTCACATTTCAGAACATGTTTGTACAGATCTATAAGGTTTAACCGAGTTTATGCAGATTGAGACGCAGGGAGGGACGGGAGGGCATCTGACACACGGGACATATCAGAGCGTGTTTGTACACATCTGAAGTACACGGGGTGAGCAGTTTTTACACACAGGAGATTATGTTGTTTATAGAGGAAATTGTGGTACTTTCAAAAACTGCAGCTTTTGTGATTTGCTCAGTGTGATTTCTATTTGATTGTGAATACTACTACTACTACTACTACTGCTACTACCAGTGGAGGATGAAGTACTCAAAAGTAAAGTACCAGAGCAAAAAAAAAAAAAAAAAAAAACTTAAGTAAAAAGTAAAAGTATCACATGAAAAAATCTTCTTAAGTAAAAGTATTCTATACAGCTGTTTTTATTTGTATATTTTTGTTCTGCTTAAATTCTGAACGTGTCATAACAAATACTTTTACTTTTCAGTCCCGTAGTGGAGTAGAAAGTACAGATACTGCTCTCAAATGTAGTGAAGTAAAAAAGTATCCACGGTAAAAAAGTAAAGTACAGATATCTAAAATGTTTATGTAAGTATAGCAGTTACTACAGATACTACTTTTACTACGTCACCTTCCACCACCCACCACTACTACTACTACAACTTCAAATACTACTATAACTACAACAACTACTACAACTACTACTACAACAACTACTACTACTACTACAACTACAACTACTACAGCGACTACTGCTACTACTACTACTACAACAACTACAATGACTACTGCTACTACTAGTTCAACTACTACTACAACTACAGCAACGGCAACGACTACTGCCACAACTACTACTACTACTGCCACAACTACTACTACAATGACTACTGCTACAACTACTTCTACTACTACTACTGCAACTACTACAATGACCACTGCTACTACTAGTACAACTACTACTACAACTACTGCAACTTACAACTACAATGACTACTGCAACTACTACAATGACTACCTGCTACTACTAGTACAACTACTACTACTAAACTACTGCAACCTACAACTACTACAAACGACTATTGCTACAACTACTACAACTACTACAACGACTACTACTACTACAACTACAACTACTCCTACTACAACTACTACTACTACTACTTCTACTACTGCTACAACTACAGCTACGACTACTGCTCCTACTAGTACAACTACTACTACAACTACAACTTACTACTACTACTACAACAACAACTACAAACTGCTACAATGACTACAAATACTACTACAACTATAACAACTACTACTACTACTACTACTACCCCTTCTTGTACACCTACTCCTTGTAAACACCTCAGCACTTAGAGTCTTATCAACACAATCACACAGATTTGTCATAATGTCATTTTGCAAAGAGATGAACCACTTCTTAAATATAAGATGTAGTACCACGACATTAAGATGAAGTACACAGACATAAGACCTCTGTACTCTGTTGTATTTCAGGCCTATTTCACACATATTTCACCTTTAAACGTTTCATTTATTTCCATCTTTACCATGAACTCCACCATAAACTTTAACCTTTTCACCACAAACCTGATGTAATCCTGCACATTCCTCCACAACTGTATACAAATACTTCAATACTATATACAAATACTTTAATATTCTCGTAGACCTGACGCGTTTACTGTGCGCGGAGTGTTTCAAACTGTCCTCTCTCTGCGCGCACGGACGTTTCCTTCATCACGGCACGGACACGTTTTGGTTATTTTAAAAAAAGCCTCAAATTCCAATAAAACCCCACCTCCCGCGCGTGACAACAAACTTCACCTCATATTCCGCATTCAAACACTGCAAATTTAGCGCAGACTTTGAAATTGTGCAGATTTGGAGCTTTTAATTTGAGATTTAAAGCTGGAGATGTTGAACAACAGGCTGCCCGAGCTGTCCTCCTCCTCCTCCTCCTCCCTCCTCCGCTCGCACACGCACCGCACCCCTCGTACCGATGTGCAGTGCATGCGCTAAAATCATCAATATTAATCCAAACTATCGCACATTCGCTTAAATTTAGTTATTATAAAACCGTGACCGTGAAATCCAAATACACCCGCGCGCGAGCTATTTACGCGCGAACAAACGTCAAAAAGCGTAACGGAGAAATGAGAAAATAATTCACCCTCGGTTCAAAATGTAGTCCTCCGGAGAGCGCCAGACGAGCAGCGGACAGTGACGCTGCTGTGGCCGGCCCCGAGCGCTCCTCAGGCGGCTCGGGCGTGTAAGCGTGGGCTCGGTGTGTTGCAGTGCTGGAGGTTGGGAGCGGTGGACGGCGCGTGTGGACAGCCGCGGTCCTGTGCGCCATAGCTCGGGTCCAGGAGAGGAGGAGGGTTGTGGTGGTGGTGGAGGAGGAGGAGGTGGTAGTGGAGGGAGATGAGGGTGGAGTGTTGAGTGGTGGAGGAGGAAGGGGGAGGAGGTTGAGGAGAAAAGACCGAGATTTGGAGAGCGGACGGAGCCAGCAGCGGCCAGCGGGAGGCAGAGGCAGCGGTGACGGCGCGCACACGCTTCTTTCCCTGCCACACCGCCGCGTCGAGGACAGGCGGGCGCTGGGGGGCGGGAGTGAGCACGGTTTTACACGCGGGGGCTATTGTGTCATCAGCGCAGAGCAAAAACAATTAAAACATCCAATTAACACGTGCCCCGCGCAGGAGAGTGAGATGAGAGGGAGATGCACAGAGATGTCGGTAATTGCGATGAACCAGTTGACGAGCAAATTACGCATACTTGGCCACCTAAACGGTATAAATTGATGTGGTAAGTGTTTATCTCTGGGTGCGTTTAAATATAGCCAGATAACTAAGCTATTATTATCTAATTACCCCCACACCCAAATAGCTTGATTCTGCGTGTGTTTATCAAGAACACCTGAATGACAAAAGTACAGAAAATCAGAATACATATCCCCCTCATTTTGAGCAGGTTTCATACTCCAAAAAGTCCACATTCAACCAAAGGGACAAAAATGAACCTTTGCTGAATGATCTTGAGCTGGTGTCCACTTTAGGTCATTAAAAACTCTCATTTAAAAGGTGACAGAGGATTTAAAAGACGCATTAATAGTTTAGATTCCAGATGGACTTTGTTAAAGGCGTGTGTCTCCTGCTCAGCCCAAATAACAAAAGAGAAATGAATAAAGCCCACGAAGAGCTCGAGTCCACAGGGAGTCTCGAGGGTTATGGAATGTACCGGGACACTGAGGATTACACACAGAATAAGGACACATGGTAACTGGAAACGAAAGTTTGAAATTTTAAAATAGCTTTACCAGCAAACAGGGGCCGTGCTCTAGCTTTGTCAGGGGGCCCTAATTTGAATTTGTCCTCTGGGCCCCGACATGGCGAATGCCTCCTGATTCAGAGATATTTTGTGATTCACATCTGACACATTTTACTGACGCTCTGCTCTCAAATCACCCGCCGCTCGACCAGTTGTTGTTTTTGTGGTTTATTATGACCAAACATTAGACTGAAACATCCAGAATGGGGTCCAACTTACCAATTCTAAGAACCAGAAACTGAACATTTAAGGAGGGGTCAAATTTTTTAAAACACTCTAGACATTTTTTCTTAATTTTCTGGTGGATTTTAAAAAAAAAACCTGTGTGTGTTCCCATTGGCGACAGAAGGCTTTAAATTTATTATAATGGTCCTTGCAACCGGTGTAAACCCCACAGACTGGCCCCCTCAAACCTCTTGCCCGACTCAAAACACACATGTGCAGCATCGATATTTTAGCTACTAACAGATATAAACAAATATATCG
>JAIEZT010000107.1:172510-263832 GCA_019594935.1 Periophthalmus modestus | reverse complement strand
ATTACGAGTTATACTCCAGTATGACTTATACAGCTTCAGAGGGACTTATACTCTAGAACTACGAACTTAATAATAATTTCATGACATAAAAGGCATAAACACAAAACATGATTAATAAGGGTAAGATGGGATATGTGTCGAAAAGTGTGTGTACTGTTGTTATAACATATAGACTCAGACAGACAAGACATATAAATATAGATAGATAGGAGATGGATAAATAGAATAGATAGATCGATAGGACGTGTTTGTTGTGTTTATACCAGTTTGTTTCCTCAAGATGACTTTTTTAGTTTTGTTATGTGAGAGAGTTAAGTAAGTATGTTGGAAATTGTCCCCTATATTGTGATCATTTTTCATAATTACATAACGATGATGGATGAAGATAACGAGAGAAACAAACATCTTCACCCTAAATGAATCTTTTTCTGATACCAACACAACATAAAATCCCAGACACAGGTTTAGTTTCACACTTGAAACAATCGTTTATTCTCCCAAAGAGGTCCAACTCTGTCACGAATGCCCAAAGAAATACAACAGATTCACCATCTCCATGACAACCGTGCAAAGGAGCCCAGCCCTGTAAAAATATACCCAGAGTTAACATGGGAACAAGCACTGTAAAAACTATACCCCAGAGTTTAACATGGACAGCACTGTAAAACTAAACCCCAGAGTTTAACATGGACAGCACTGTAAAAACTATACCCCCAGAGTTTTTACCTGGGACCAGCACTGTAAAAATATACCCCCAGAGTTTTAACATGGGACAGCACTGTAAAAAATATCCCCAGAGTTTAAACATTGGGGACAGCCCTGTAAACTATACCCCATAGTTTAACATGGGACCAGCATCTGTAAAAATATACCCCAGAGTTTAACATGTGCCAGCACTGTAAAATATCTAACCCTCGTGTTTAATATGGGACAGCACTGTAAAAATATAACCCTCGTGTTTAATATGGGACAGCACTGTAAAATATAACCCTTGTGTTTTTAACATGGGACAGCACTGTAAAACTTTAACCCAGTGTTTTAAAGTTCATATGACAGTTTTTCATTGTTTTTCTAATATTCTGGGTTTGCTGGTGGGATAGTTGCTTGTGCTAAATATTTTATCACAGTTTTACATTAGTGAAGTGTCAGTTTTGGGGGGAAAAATTACAACAAATATAGGAAGTAGCTCCATTCAAACTACAGGAACATTTGTACAGACATTGGAAGACATTTTCTGCAGGTTAAACCTTTATTTAACAAAATAAAAGATGTTATGATTTATTTTTATTATTCTAAATCATAACTAGTGCGTAATTTAGACATGTTTGGCTCTTGTTACAGTACGGTTGCCTAGGTAACCTTATGTATGTCACATCTATTCCTGTGTCCAACCAGGGGAAGTGAAATCATCTAAATGTAATCCACAGCTGTTAACCTAGCAACCATGATGTTACAACGGCCAAAAACTGGGACAGAAATTATAATTAAACAAGAAAATTAAATAAGAACATCTTTATTGTGTTTATAAATGAAGGTTTTAAACTGCCAAAAAATGTTGATGTCATAGGTAGAGGGATTTCTGTTTAAGGATTGGGTGCTACTTCCTGTATTTTTTGTACTTTTCCTCTTCTCAACTTTTTTCCCACAAACTGCCACTTAATCAATGTAAAAACTATGATAAATATTTAACACAGGTACTATCCACCAAACCAAGTCATACTTAGAAACACATGAAACCCGCGTATGCACTTTAAACACGGGACACAGCGCTGTGTTTTCATCTCTGTTTTGTCACACTTTGTTGCAGACTGATGGAGCGTTCGCTGTGGTAAGATCTTTAAAGCACTTCATATAAATATACCAAACAAAATCAAAACACAAACAGTAAACAACTTATAAAAACAAAGTATTCCAAATCCTCCAGAGAAGAATTTTTTAGGCACAATATTTTTTTTTTTTAGTTTTTCCAACTTAAAATAGACAGAGTAAGAGCACTCAAGATCAAATGAATAAGTTAACACTGGTTCAAATAAAGAGCAAGAATCATAATATATATAAAAACACACAGTATTTTGTAAAATGTAATCTATGAGCACATTTGGGGTAGAACGTCTTGTCTTTTTGGCCAGAAATTTGAACAAGAAAGAAGCAGAGGAGCCAGGCATAAACCAATCAGAGAACGTGACCCTAAGAGACGTATAAACCACTGAATCTGTGTTGCCAGATCCTTCACCTGTGTGTCGCATTCTCAGTTTATGGACAGGCCTCATGTGAAAGAACCTCAGAACCCTCCAGAATTCACTCACTGAGCTGCAGAGGCTGCACCTAACCAACTGAGGCTCATGATGATTTAGGTGGTGACTGTTTCAGAATCAGGAGAGAGCCTGTTTTTTAGGTTTTAAACCAACTGGATTTCAGCATTGAACCTGGAACAACACAAATTAACCCCATTCTGCTTGGTGATTGGTGATGATTTTGGGAACCGAAACGCCAAATTTGATCAAACAACTCGGCGTCCATGTCCAATGTGAACTGATTATAATGAGTAAAATGATGGTACGTTTTAATTTGTGGTTTTTACTAAAATCAAATTAAGACACATTTTTGGGGCTTATTCTTATGGATTTTAAAAGTGAAATATCCAGTATAAGCAATATCGATTATTGGCCCCACACTACAGGTCGAAATATCAATATCGTATCGGTATAAAAAAACATCCATATGGGCCCATTCATGATTGTCTGCGCAGGTTGGCCTGGGGGGTTAGGCAGTGACGATTCATATCAGACAGAGCTGCGTTTAGGTTTAAACCCAACGGAAATTTCAGCCTAGAACCCATGGCAACACAAATGAACCTCTCTACTGCTGATGGGAATTGTCTGAGGAACCAAATCAACCAAATTATAGCAAACCAACTCGTCATCACAAAGTCCGATGTTTTTGTAATTTGTAAAAGATAGATTTGATTTGAACATGTTCCAAACTCGTATCTGGGGAAACGGAGGTCAAGTTTATGACATTTACAATGTCGAAATGTTCCATACTGTTTGCTTTATATCGCCCTGTCTGCTCGTCCCTACCCAGTCTCTCATAGAACAACATTTAAATACTCAGGTGTGTTTTAAAGTCACCTGCTGCGCAACTTTTCACGGGTTGCTCCAAAGTGCCGCACCAAGGAGATATGGTCATAAAACCTATTCTATCTCCATGGAGAACCAACAGCCCCCAACTGTTAGATACATGTCAGATCTGTGGAGAGGCGACTGCAGTAATGGTAAGACTGAGTTTTGATGATTTTTCAAAAAAGCGTGGTCGGTTTATAGGCAATAAAAAACACCTGAAGAACTGAGATATAGATGCTTTTTAATGCCATACCTGTGGAGCATGAAAACACCTCTGGTGACTGGTTTGGAAGCAGGTGGAAAAGTTACACAGCGCAGCTTTAAATCAGGCGCAATGCAAAAGGTCATACAGTTTCAAGGCCGTACAATTCAGAACATTTCAAGAACATCTTTGTACTATTTGTTACTATGGTACAGTTCACACCCACAACTTTAGTTTGTTACATATAAATATATCCTTTGCTCAAACGAAAATAAAACAATCTTGACACCAGGTTATGGTTTTTCATCCCGTTGAGTTTGCGTAGTAAAAGTCGAAAGTGCAAGGCGTGGACGGTAACAACGCTTGAAATGGTCAGCAGGGGGCGCACACGCTCAGAGAAGAAGCACAGATTCACCGGAAAACTCAGAAGGTTTCATATCAGGGACGCTGGAAATCTGCGGCACACATGACGAGTTTTAGGACCGAAAAAACCGGACACGTAAAGACACACTACTGTAACTTTCCCCAAAGTTGTCTCCATGGAGATTACAGTCTTCGCTTAGCCTGGAAATTTCCGCAGGAGTGTTTGAGCGATAAACCATCCGTAACTGAATTAAACCTGTGGAACATTTCAGACAAAGCGATGACATCTCCAGGGAGACGAGCAGGCTGGCGAACCTTCCGTGACATCAAACTTTACCGATCCTCCATGGAGACAGCGTATGACGCACACCAAAAATACCATGTTACGGGTCAGGTCTGTGGGAGAGGCGAACGCCGCTCATAGTACACTGTGTTTTTTCAGTGTACCCTTTTAAAAGCAATAAAACACCCTGTGAGTTGAAGAAATGCAAGAAAGTGAAAATGCTATAAAGCCGGGAACATTACAGGCAAATCTCGGTCTCCATCTGAGACGAGAAGGTGGTCGATTTGTTACCTGCTGGCTAAAGTTACAATAGTGCCATCTTAAATAATACAGAAAACTTTTTCACTTTAGCCAAATTCATAACCATATTTTTGGGGAGTTTGCGAGTTATTTTCAAGCCTTTCTTTACCAACAGTGCAGTTTTAAAACCTAAACTTTTAATTGCAGATATTTATTCTGACTTTGAACTACTACGATAAAGCATATTCGCTAACGTTTATTTCCCTTTTTTGCCAACTTTCTGTACCTGGGTTAAGCCCGGCAGTATTTGATAATGCAGACGTACAAACAACAAAACAGATCTCCGTGCTCTGCAAAGTGGTTCGACGATTGAGGCTTCGTATGGTTAAACGACGCTAGGTCTAGCTAAGTTAGCTAGGTTGCATGCGGGAGGGGGGGGGGACACCGTTGAATTTTACATTACAAACTGTTCATATGTTACGCACAGTGTCTGACGGGAAAGCAGCAATATCGCTCCATGAAGTACCAATCGGAAATACAAAAAATATAGATTCTTTAGTACTAATAATAATAATAGCTAGCTTTTAACCACAGACAAGGCCGAAAACTCAAATATATTCGAATTACTCAAATACAATCAGTGGCAAAGACTGAGAAATCCTCCATAAGAGATACAGTAATTTTTTACTAATATGATAAAGAGGCGCTGTACCTTGATTTTTTTACCATCTTAAAAAAACTGACAAACAAAATCCGATTCGCAGTGTCCCAAAGTTAACTCCCGCACTCAATTATGCATCTGCATCATGCGAACATCCTAATTACTCACAGCGATGAGTTTTATAAGCACTTCACACACTCTAAGACCAGCTAGTGGAGTTTTTATAGCATGCCAACACGCCCTTTTCTGGATTATCTCGGACAATCAAAACGCTTTAGATGCAGACGGTACACAGCGGACTTATTTTATTTTAAGATCGGTGATATTATCGGTCCCGGTATCGACGTAATTCGATGCCAATATTCGGATACTGATATCTTTTGGTGCTTCCCCATTCTCTGTGTGTCCTTTGTGAACAGAGGAACGAGTACAATGAAAATAGAAGAGCTTTATATGGCTGTATGTTTAATTATTTGTGAATGTTAGTTTGTGACGTTTAATACAAGTTAAGCACAACATTTTTGGGGGGTTTCCGGTATCGGCAAATATCGATTATCGGCCACAACGCAGTCGTCAAATATCAGGTTATGTATCGGTAAAAAAAAAAATCTAAATCAGTCCATCTTTTACGCTGTACTGAGGCCGAAGACATTTTGCTCAAATCCAAGGGAAAAAAATCAGGTACTTGGGCCCTTTAAATCCGCCGCCGATGTTTTCAAGTATAACCCGTTTTACTAATATACAATAATAAACCCACTTTGTTTTCACGTCAACATGAAATTACAGATTTTCGCAGCGTACATTTCACACCACAGTCTATTAGAACCACTTTTAGTTTAGCACGTTAACGTTACGACCTTTTTAAATCACAATATTATGAGTATCTCACATAAATTACAAGTTACATTCGTTGGTAGGTTATATTTTTTGCAACACTTAGGTTAAAGTTCGTGAGATGGTTTTTGTTCGTGTATCGCTGCGGTTAGGTAAAAAGTTCTCATGGCAGTAGCAACAGCAAATAAATTAAGGCTAAAATCCAGAAATTAAACGACTAAAACCACGGTAAAAATGTCAAAAACAAAAATGGCGGATTCCACATGCAAAGATATCGCGCCGGGTAAACTTGGCGTCTTCTTGTTCATCGTTTTGGGAGATTTGGCTCTCTCAAATCCGGTTGAGTTTACAGCAACGGAAAGCACTTTTAATAATGTGAGATTTGAACGCCCGCGGACTAAAGAGAAGTGGAAGGGTTGAACTTTCCAGTGTCTTGCTCAAAGGTCCGATGGCGTTTTGCGAGCAGTGACAGCAGGAGGACAGACAGCAGGGGGCGCTCCACAAAGCCACTGGTTCTGGTTAAAAGCAGATCAGAGCGCCGCCTCTTCAGTTGCCTGAGAAATCCTCACTAGATTTGACCTCCAGAGTTCCTACGAAGACAAAAAATTAATTGCAAAAATAATAAGATGAAAGCAGCAAGACTCATCGTGATTTCAAAGAGACGTAATTAGCAAACTGCAAACGCTGAAGTACCACAATTTCCTCAACAAATTGTCTTATTCTGCATAAAAAACCGCAGGAGTACTTCAAGGAAAAATCATAGATATTCATCCAAAATTGTTCATCCCTAAGAGAAGTGGTGGATGAATACGTATTTGATTTAGTTACTTAAGTACAGATACCGGAGCAATAAATACTCGATATACTCAATACTCACATGAAAAAATCTACTTATGTAACAGTATTAAAGCTCCTGTTTAAAATGTACTTAAAGAGTAAAAAGTAATTCGTGCACATTTTGACGCTTCAAATTTTTGTTGTAGTAGTTGTTTTTGTTTCTATCTGTTTTATTATTTTGTATATTTTTGTTTGCTCAAAGTATGAACCTGCTAAAAAAAAAAACCAAAACCCTCAGCTTTTTCAGCAAAAAATAAAATAAAAAATAAATTAAAAAACAATATAATATAATATAATATAATATAATATAATATAATATATAATATAATATAATATAATATAATATAATATAATATAATATAATATAATATAATATAATATAATATATATATATAAAATAAAATAAAATAAATAAAATAAAATAAAATAAAATAAAATAAAATAAAAAAAAATAAAATAAAATAAATAAAATAAAATAAAATAAAATAAAATAAAATAAAATAAATAAAATAAAATAAAATAAAATAAAATAAAATAAAATAAAATAAAATAAAATAAAATAAAATAAAATAAAATAAAATAAAATAAAATAAAATAAAATAAAATAAAATAAATAAAATAAAATAAAAAAATAAAATAAAATAAAATAATAAAATAAATAAAATAAAATAAAATAAAATAAAATAAAATAAAATAAAATAAAATAAAAATAAAATAAAATAAAATAAAATAAAATAAATAAAATAAAATAAAATAAATAAAATAAATATAAAATAAAATAAAATAAAATAAAATAAAATAAAATAAAATAAAATAAAATAAATAAAATAAAAAAAATAAAATAATGGAGTAGAAAGTAGAGATACTGCTCTCACATGTAGTGAAGTAAAAATTAAAAAGTATCCACTGTAACATTTACTTTAGTACAGATACTTCAGTACAGTACTACTTTTTACTTCTTCCACCATTCCCACTACCTAATAGCAGTATAATAGTGTAGCTTTATGTGGTTCAATTATGCAATTGCTCATAAAATGAAAAATAAAATAATCAAGCTTCCGTTCCCAGGTCACATTTTAAACCAGGGCGTTTAACTGACTGAAATATGGACTTTAAACTAACTCAAGAATCCCTTCAGAACATGCCGTGTCTAAACTACAGGTTATGGAGACACAGGGGAGGGCATCTGACACACAGGGAGGGCATCTGACACACAGAGGGGGGCATCTGACACACAGAGGGGGGCATGTGTGTTACCTGACAGGGAGCTGTTGGACTTTTGCTTGTGCAGTTTCTCTCTCTCCTCTTCGCTTTGGGGATGATCTTTAGCTCAATGCTGCTGCTGCTCTTACTGCTGCGCACAGAGAGTCCTGAACACAGGGGTCAAAGGTCGTCTGTCATACACCAGAACACACACACGGACGAGGCTACGCTCACGCTGCAGCTCCGGGGGGGTCACTTCGGTTTTTGGAAAAGCCACATTGGAAATAAATGTGTCTCAGATCAGTTTTTCAGCACCAACCCACGAGTCAGGCTGTTTCACCATTATCAGACACTTAGTGAACGTTTTTTTCAATATAAACTAAAATAAATGTATCTTTCCCTCGTTAACATTAAAGTGCATATGACAGGTTTTCATGTCTTTATAATTATTACTTGGGTTTGGTGTAAAAGTACCTAAATGTTTCTCACAGGTCAACTGGCAGATTGTGAAGAAACTGAGAGGAAAAGTACAAAAATGCAAAGAAGCAGGAGTGAGTTTTAAAACACCCTACGTATTCAGTTTTAAAGAGAGTTATAAAGTTATGGAGTTATAGAGTTAGAAAGTTAGAGTTATAGAGTTAGATAGTGAGAGTTATAGAGTTAGAGTTATAGAGTTTAAGTTATAGAGTAGGAGTTATAGAGTTAGAGTTATAGAGTTTAAGTTATAGAGTAGGAGTTATAGAGTTGAGCTGGTACCTCCTCGTGCACTGCATGAGAGGACAGATCCAGTGGATGTCGTCCAGTTTGTGGAGCTCTGCACTAAGAGAGTTCAGGGTGGTCCTCAGCTCCTCCTCCTCTGCACACTCAGACTGAAACACACACACACACACGTTAGCTTAGCTTAGCTCCTGACAGAGACACACACGTTTGTCTCATTCTCAGTTTATGGACAGTTCATGTTAACGCTCAGAACCTCACTGGCACTAGCACTGATTCATGAGACACTGTCGACCCAAATGAGACTGATTTGACCGATTTGAACATGTTTAGCTCCAGTCTGGTGGCACGGATAAGTTAATCAGGGAAGTAAAGACGATTGTACCGGTAAACAGAGAAGAAGTAGATCTTTTTGTACCAGTATTTTTCCCTCCAGGAGCATCTTGGTCTCGGCTTGAAGAACTTTGCTGCTGTTGACGATCTCCACAGCTGTGCTTCGACTCAGACACTGCAGAAACACAGAAAATGAACCGATTTGAATGTGAATGCAGAAACTCCGAGCATAAACACCTTACTTTAAACAAAGATATCATTTCTACTGTCACAATATTTCGATATTTACGGAAGCGTATGCAGTCACTTGAATAAAATAAAAGTTTCTGTTTTTATGAGTGAGGTTAATCCTATTTTTATGACTTTTTATGCTTATAGAACAACCATGAATGTCTGTCTGCAGATGACACACTGAAGAACATGTCTCAAATCATCAGCTTTACATGTTTTTTATAAAGTCTGAGGCAGTACAGAGACGGAGTGAGAGACGGAGAATCCACAGTGACACATGTGACTCTCTCCAGTTACTCCCAACCCTGGATCTATAAGACTGGACATGCTGCATTTTGTACTTTCCTCCTGCAGAGTGGGCTACTGTGTTTGATTATGGCACATACCGCAAAGTCTTTCATATATGAATGGTAAATGGTAAAATGGTCAGAATTTTAAACACGGCTTTTCTACCTTCAAGGCACTTTCAGAACAGTTTCTTTCCCTCTCATGAACACTTTATAATATCTGTACAACTGACACTTTAGAATATCTGCACTAAACTGGACACTTTATAACACTGGTCAGTAAATAACCCATGTTGCACTGCTGTTCTGACGCTACTGTTGTATATATTTCCTACCTCCTAAGTATTTATTTTATTTTTAAGCATATCTTTTTTTTTAACAGACCTACTGTCGTCCTGCGGTTTTTATTGACACATTATTGAACAATCTTCTTCCAAATCCTTACTTAGCAACAGCATATTATTGTCCCGTCTTTCACCATCCCAAGAGCCAAAGATCCCTCTCTTTACCTCCACCTTCCTCCCTCTATCTCTCAACCTTCTCTGACCCCCTCTTCTCTCTCTCTTTTCTCTCTCTTTTCTCCCTTCTCTCTCTTTCCCCTCCTCGTCCTTGCAACCATTATTCTTATTACTGTAAGTCTCCTCCTCTCCGCCTCTCTCTAACTCTCCTTTCCTCTGTCTCTCTCTCCCTCTCTTTTCCCTCCCTTCCTCACTCCCCCTCTCCCTCCGTCTCACCTCTGGACTGGACAGCTTAGCCTCACACAGGACCGGAGCCAGGCATTGACCACTATCTCCTGCACCCCTTCTCTCTCTCTCCTTCCCTCACCCCCTCTCCTTTCTCTCTCTTATCCCTCATTTCTCACTCATCTCTCTCTTTGTCTCTCTCTCTTACCCTTCTCTGACCCCTCTTCCTCTCCTTTCTCTCACTCCTCCTGGTCTTTACAACCATGAGCCTTATTACTGTAAGTCTCTGCACTCCGCCTCTCTTTTTCTCTCCTTTCCTCTCTCCTTTCTCTCTCTTTTCCCCCCTCCTTTCTCTCTCTGTTCCCTCTTTTCCTCACCCTCTCTCCCTCTGTCTCACCTCAGGACTGGACAGCTTCGCCTCCGTTAGCACCAGAGCTGTAGCGTTGACGGCGTGGGCCAGCTCCTGTTCTACCAGTTGTGGCTCTTTGCAGTTTCCCGGATCCTGTAATGAGAAGGAGATAATTATAGACCCGGAACCTGCCTCATTATGTTTCCACAAAGACAGTAATGGTTTAATTACAGCCATTAAATGAGCAGATTTACACTGTGAGAAAATCTAATGCAACATCAAAAGTTCAATGTCCAAACTTTAGCATTGGGTGACTACTACTACTATTACTACTACTACTACTGCTGCTGCTACTACTACTGCTACTATTTCTACTACTACTACTACTACTACTACTACTACTTCTACTACTACTTCTACTACTACTACTACTACTACTACTACTACTCCTTCTACTACTACTACTGCTTCTACTACTACTCCTTCTACTATTACTCCTTCTACTACTACTCCTTCTACTACTACTCCTTCTACTAGTACTACTACTTCTACTACTACTACTAGGCTGCAAATAAAAGAAAATCTATTGTCAGTGCAGTCTCAAATGTATCATATCCATCTTTATGTTATGTTAATTTTTAGAACTATTACTACTACTGCTACTACTTCAACTACTTGTACTACTACTACAGGGCTGAGAATCTCAAATGTTCCATATCTGATCTTTATGGTAATGTCCTTTTAGTATTTGTTTTTTTCAGATATGTGCTGCTGTAGTTGAGATAATTAGCTGCACAGGGATAATTGAAAAATAACATTATGGAAAATAATGATGGTGAATCCAAAGAGAGACAAAGAGAGGAGAGGAGAGAGGGAGAGAGAAGAGGAGAGAGGGAGAGAGAAGAGGAGAGAGGAGTGAAGAGGAGAGGAGAGGAGAGAGGGAGAGAGAAGAGGAGAGAGGGAGAGAGGAGAGAGGGACAGGAGAGAGGGAGAGAGGAGAGAGGAGAGAAGAGGGGAGAGAGGGAGAGAGGAGAGAGGAGAGAGGAGAGGAGAGAGAGAGAGAGAAGAGGGAGAGAGGGAGAGAGGAGAGGAGAGAGGAGAGGAGAGAGGAGAGAGGAGAGAGAGAGGAGAGAGGAGAGAGGAGAGAGGAGAGAAGAGAGGAGAGAGGGAGAGAGGAGAGGAGAGAGAAGAGAGAGAGGAGAAGAGAGGAGGAGGAGAGGAGAGAGGAGAGGAGAGAGAGGGGAGAGAGGAGAGAGAGGAGAGGAGAGGAGAGAGGGAGAGAGGAGAGAAGAGGGGAGAGAGGGAGAGAGGAGAGAGGAGAGAGGAGAGAGGGAGAGAGGAGAGAGGAGAGGGGGAGAGAGGAGAGGAGAGAGGGAGAGAGAAGAGGAGAGAGGAGAGGAGAGAGGGAGAGAGAAGAGGAGAGAGGGAGAGGGGAGGAGAGGAGAAGGAGAGGAAGAGAGGAGGAGAAGAGAGGAGGACAGACAAAGTCAAAGCCATTAGAGCGGCTGAGATCCAAACAGATGATGGTCATAATCAGAATAATGCTTCATATTGTGCTGCTCGTTACAGTTTGAAGAGGGTTTTCTGTGGGCGATTAACTGCACATCACATATTTAGATCACTGTGTTTCCTTTTATTGAAAATGCTACATTAGCCTAAATCAACCTATTAACATGTTTAATACATTTCCCAGGAGAGATCGCTAAATTACTCAAACATGCATGGATAACACATAAAACCTCTTTTTGATAACATGGTAGAAAGCTCCAAAGAGTCGATTTTGATACTACACACCTGGCGTCTCACACAGCTCCTTTAAACTTCCTGAGACTCACTTGTTGATGAGCGTCTCGGCCACCAGCCCGAGCTGCTGCACCTGCGCACACTCCTCCTCCGTCAGGTACTCCATCGACTGCTGCGAGTTCAGACGAGGCCGGATCGCTCGGTAAGAGTCCACCTTCATCTTATCCTCCCACGATTTCAGGGTGCTCTCAAACGCCTGGGAAATAAATCCAAATACTCTCAGGGCTGATTCACTGCACCAAGCTCCAGACTCAGAACTTACAAAGTGTTCTATTATTTATGTTCGTTCCCTGGACTTTTGCTTTCACACTACCTCCCTCAAAGCCGAACTATCGGACTTTTCCTGGTGCTGTATCTATTGTCGCCATGACAACGGATGAATGCCTCATGAATATGGAGCGTAGACGACTTGCAAAGTTGTTTTCTTTGTTTTGGGAAGTAAACAGATTTATTGCAGTTGTGAACAGAGTGTATTTCTCGGTTTTGGTGACTCTGGGAAGGAGAATAACTTAACCGACGCTGGCTGTAGGTGCATTTGGTGATTTTAGGCCAAATAAGGCTCATCTTTAACTCGAACTAGCGGCAGGTTGTATTTTGGCAGCGTGGTTTTGGAGTTATTTTGTCTAGAGGCCTAACTTTGCTAATTTGACACTTGATGAAAGCAAGAGGTCTGTGTAACTCTCTTTTACACTCTCCACTGTGACAACGAAGCACAATACAAGACTGAAATCCAGTTGGTTTAAACCTAAAATGCCTCTCTCTGATCTGAATAGTCACTAGGACCTGCAGACAATCATGCCTCAGTGCTAGTGCGGCAGAATGAGAAGAAACTTGTCTGTGCCTCTGTCTGAAGGTTAAGACTTTGGCAACCCAGGCTCAGTTGTGATTGCTGTACCTTTTAAAAACAGTAAGAGGCAGGATACACGCAGTTCTTTTAGCGTCTGTGTCTTACCCTGTCTCTCGTGAGCATCTGAGCCCTGTTTTTATGCACGATCTTGAGGACTCCCGGAGGCTGGATCCAGGCCTCTCCATCCACCTGCACCGGGACGCCCTCCTCCCCCAGGATGGAGATCTTCACCTGACGACACTGCGGACGCAACGAGGAAAGACGATCAGACATAACAAAGTATGTCACAAATACAAAAATATAAAGCTGCAAAAATCAAATCTATATCGCAGTTTAAATGTAAAAGTAGTGATAAATGAGGTTTGACAGGCTTAAAAACTCAGCACGGGTTCTATCTATGACGTCACAATCCTGGGAAATTACAGAGACTTTTTGCAGAAGAGTAATGAAACCAGTGTGAGTGAAGGTAAAACACACCTCCAGGTATGTTTTTGATGCAGGAATTATGCACCGACATCTTTAAAAAGTCTAATATGTGTTTTTTAAGTTTTACACGAATATTGTACTTTGAAGAAAATTGTGTAGTTACCTGAGCGATTCTGTGATGCTGCAGGTTTATGACCCTGGACAACGCCATCTGCATCTGCATACTCCCAAAACAGCCACATACCTCCAGCTTCTTATCGTCGAACGAGGGGGGCGCCAAAGTTCTGGAAAAAAACACAAAATTTTGAATAATCTAATCTCCTTTTTGAGACCTCCAGGGGGTCTGATTCTGTGTAAAAAGCCGCTGACCCTGACTTAAAAATATTCTTACATTATCTTCTTTGGTTCCGCCCCAGAAGTTGATGCCTCCTGCATAACTGGGGATGTTGAGCACAGCGAGACCCTGCAGACTGGGGAGAGACATGGGCACACCGTCACACTGCAAAGAACGAGAAGACACGCACACAGGTCAGATAAATGTGTTCGAAAATGCTTGAAAGGTGCAGAAAAAGCGTCAGATTTCGTGATCGTTTTGTCTGACCTCCAGCTGAACTCTCTGCTCCAGGTTTTTGTAAGTTTTCTGGACCAGTTCTTTGGTTCCCAGGACGCCGTACCACATCATGTTTTTAGTGCGACTACTGCAAAGAAGAAACAGACGGATCAATGCGGCGGAACTCTGCTTCTTTCTTTATTTTTTATTCATATGTGGGAAACCAATGAGAGCACTTTGGGTTTAAGACAAGGCAAGTTCATTTGTATAATCAAAGTAATTCAAAGTGCTTTACAGAATAAGAACGACATTAAAATCACAATACGACAAATCAAAACTTAAATAATCATCATAAAAATAACATTAAAACAGAAGAGTGCAGAATAAAAACCTTTAAAACAACTAAAGCAACTATACAAATCCATATAAAACAAAAAACAGGAGCAGGTGTGTGTATTTGTGTAGAAAAGTTTATTAAATTGCGACTGTGTAACCAATGCATCCAGTTTTGCTTTTCCTTCCATTTTTATGAAGCAAAACAGCTAAAAGCCCTTTTCCCTCGACTCAAGAATAAGAGAAGAGTCAGTAAACTTTGTCTGACCCGTAGAGCGTATATAAAATGGACAGAGTGAGAGTGACGTTCAGCTCCAGACAAATGGAAGCCAATCGAGGCCAGCGGTTATAAGGTTTTGCTATATATACACAAGGTCCATAAAGCAGGACCACATTTTTTTCAATAGAAAGTGAATTGGAGAGAAATCGTGCCCATGCTCACTCTATACCTCTATATCAAACTAGTGCTGCATGACGGGTAGAAAAACATGAATGATTACAATACCGCGATTCATTTACATCTCAAAGCATAATTATAGTCATCATTCAGCGGCGGTGAGCTAATCCCGGAGCCAGAGCTGCCCTGGGGCGGACTGACACAGGGGGAGGCTGCCACATTCGTACATATACAGCAGACATATGCGTTTGAGGACACAACAGCTCGGAGAAGAGTTACAGACAAAGAAGGTTTTCGACATAATTGCAAAAAACACTCCCTGTACTTTGCTCTTTGTTGGTGATTTAAGTCCGTTTATAGTCCAGGAAACTTTTTTTAAACTGAAATTCCAACTACAAATAATTCTGCATTAATTACATGTGAGTTACTGTTTAAATTTGAATTTTATGTATTTTATTTTTCGCATTTTACTCCCCACTGGTCACAGACAGATGTGACGTAGAGTAAACTTCACACATTAAACAGCAGTGTTCCTGTTTACCTGCATTTCTTGGGATGCTCGTCTCTCTTGTTGTTGAACTCGAGGGAAATTTTTGCGTCGAGGCCGATGCCAAAGTAGTTATTCATGACACACTTTTCTGAACAGTGTCTAAAAAAAAACAAAAACACAGAGTCAATTTAATCCTCCCGGTACTTTTATAAACCTGTTACTCACTCTGCAGAACAAAGAGGAGCAGTTTGGACACACCCTTTATGTTTACTACTGTCTACAATGGAGGTACAAACAGGAGTGTGTGACGCAACATGTATGGAGTAAAGAAAAAAGTGAAATAAGTCATAGTTTTTGTATTTTAAGTTTAAATTCATCAAATTATCCCTCCTTTGATTGACTGACAGCTGCAAACCCTTGTCCTTCTCTCAATGAACCTCAAGACCAAAGCAAAATGTAAAGGCGATTTAAAAATATATCATAAAATTTTGAGTTATTTTGAGTTAGTTTTTTGTCTGTTACATTCCACACATGTTCATTCATAGTTTTGATGCCTTCAGTGAGAATCGTGTCCAAACTTTGACAGTTAAAGTACATATAAGTACAAGTATAAGTCAAAAGCAGCAAAAATCAGATGCAATCGATGTTAAAACTAGCATCGAAACTGCATAATCATTTGAACAAGTATCGATACTAAAAAAGTCACATTCACAGGACAGAAATGAGCCTTTCCTGAACAGTTTTAGAATGATCTTGATCTAGTATAAGACATGGACCACTATGAACCTACTGCACACTGAGGGATTACACAGATAAAGAGCACATGTATTGTCTAAAGAGTGTTTTTTATCAATCGGTTCTGAGTATTAAGTCTGTTCCTCAGTATCGAAATCAAGTTTTAAATGTTAGTATCGTGACAACACTAGTGAATAGATATAAGTATAGATATAGAACTATGATAAATCGTACACGGGGAGGTCGTTGTACATGGACGTGTGCAGACTCTCGGGTTTCTCCAGGAGGATGGGGGAGGTGGGGCTCAGATTCCCTTGACCTGAACAAAAACAGATATTTGATTAATCAATAAAACATTTGAATAATTAATCAAAAAATAAAGACTTCTGCTAGTGTAGTATTATTAGTAGTAATATTAGTAGTAGTAGTGGTAGTAGTTATTCAATTATTTAAAATTTTCAAAATGTGTAAAGCTATTTTTGCACAAATTTACTTCCTCAACGAATAACTTAAACTTAACTTAAAATATACGGACGACTGCAAGTTATCTGAGGCACATATTCATAATGCCAGCAGGGGGCGTAAGGACTACAGCTGCAGTGGCACTACAGAAATAGTGCCTGCAAAAGTCAAAGTTTAGTTAAGGAAGTTTCAGCAGTGACAAGATAAAAAACCCCTCCCTGGGTGACCACCTGGTGATGTCATGAGGTGGACTTTCCTGTTAAACTACACTGGGACTCACGTGGCTCTGCGTCTTTGAGCTCTTCGCTGTTTTCTCTTTTGAAGGAGGAGGACGATGACATCCTCTGGACCTGGGTGTGTCGGTTCTGTTCATCCACCACTAAAAAAAACACATTAAGACATTTTAAGAGGATGGAGATGGAATAGAAATCTCTAAAAAGTCCACTTTGTATAATACCCTCTCTTGGGGGTAGGAAGCATTTGACTTTCACTACAATAGATTTAAAAATGTTCCTTTCTTGGTCTGACCTTAATCGTGCTCACCCGAGCCCCAGTCTAATCAGACAGGTGAAATTCTCAACCCACTGTATCAAAAATATTGTAATATTAAGAGTTAAAGAGAACCAGAGAGGGCTTAGAGGTGGGTGCGACTGATTTCTCCCATATGGACATACTCTCTCCTTATATGGTCATACTCTCTCATTATATGGTCACACCCTCCCCTTATATGGTCACACCCTCCCCTTATATGGTCATACCCTCTCCTTTTATGGTCACACCCTCTCCTTATATGGTCACACCCTCTCCTTATACCTTTCTCGGCCTGCTCGATGATCTGTCTCAAGGCTTTCTTCAGACTGTTGGCTCGGAGCATCAGTTGTTCTTTGGACCTGTATGTTTTTCCGTCTGATCCCGGGTCTCCTTCTCCCTCTCCAGGTCCGGACCCTCCTCCATCCTCCCCCGGACCTGAACCGGCTGGGACCACCTGTGCATAAGACAGTGAAACCACTCAATTCGATCAACTCACTGTGACATAACATAATAAAATACTTTCACTTCTTCATCTACAGACATAATATTATATTTTTTCCATTGTTTTGCATTGTTTCTGATCTATGTTATAATGTTGTTTCCTCATCAAAAACATAACTGGAGTTTAACATACAAACCTTTTTTTTTAGAGCAGTGAAAATACGATGTGATTGATTATTGTTATTTTTACCTGCGCTTCGGCCTCTTCGCTCAAAGCTTTGACCAGAGAGTCGAGCTTCTCATTCAGCAGAGCGCACTGAAACAACAGAGGGCGAGAACTGTCAGAACACTTTTTAAATTGCACAATTTGGGAATAATATCAAATTGCGATAGTTCTGATAAGCATTGAGGTTAAATTTTTTTGATTTATAACGTTCACATTTTAAACATGTCCAGAAAAATTGACGAAAAGACTGAAACCTGAACTGAAAAACTAACATGAATCACATTTCAGAGCATGTTTGTACAGCTCTAAACTACAGGGTTAGACGTTTTTATGCAGAATAAGACTGGAGATTCTGTTATTTGTGGAGGAAATGATGCTATTCCAAAAAGTGCAGCTTTTCTGATTTGCAAATTGTGTTCATTCAAGTAGATATTTTGATTAGATTGTGATTAAGTTTGCAGCTTTATGCCGCTTTTCACAAAAACACTGCAGCAAAATGATAAAAAAAATAATAAAATAAGATCAAATTAAATGAAATTAAAAATACATTAAAAATAAAATAAATTTAAAATAAAATAAAATAATATAAAATTAAATAAAAAAAAATAACAAAAAAACAAACAAACAATAATAATAATGCTTTAGTCTTATAAAGCACTTTTCCAGACACTCAAAGTCTCTTACAATTTACAGCATTATTCATTCACTCCGTACTCTGGTGGTAAGTTACTATTGTTGCCACAGCTGAGGTGGAGTGACAGAAACGAGTAACACTCACACACCACATTCATACTGTGTAATGTAGGTGAAGTGTCTTGCCTAAGGACACAGTGACAGGGACAGTTTTTGCCACAGGCGTTCCACTGTGGCGTCTCGCTAACCAGACCCTGCCCCGTTTAGCTTCTGAGATTCTGAGCTCGACAGGGAGGTTAAGCCATAGTTTATAATGAACTTCACCTTTTTTAAAACTGTAAAAACCAGGTACAGCCCTTTTAACTCCATGCATTTTTAAAGCAAGTGTTGTATTTCAAGACAAAGAATTAAAAAAAAGTCGAAGTCTGAACAGATGTAACAGGACACTGAGTTTACACGACATCTGGATAATCTGATTAACTCCAGAAATCAGATAACAATCAGATTTCCTACAAACACAGCCAGAGTATAACATACGCTGAGCAGAGGCCAGAGGGAGAGGCCATAGTCTCTCCACACCTCCGCTCGCCCACAGCTCAGAGTTACACAAGCGCTGCCTTATATAACGCCCCGTACGTGTTACTTTATTTGTACCTTCTTGGCCATGGCGTCGGCCTCCTCTCTGTTCTCCGTGGCCCGCTCGTACGCTTTTCCCACCTCCGCCACAAACTCATTTACCGTTCCACACAGAAATCTGAAATGCAGAGACGCAGGAGGGACAAAAAGTGTTAAAACGATAGAGAAACAAACAAATATATAACTCAAGCACCAGAGATATGGAGGATAATGGCATTTTTCAGATTCTTGATGTCTATTTCTTTACATTGTAATATACATTTTCTAGTGGAGACATCGCCATCTGCTTGTGTCCATGGAGATCTTATTGCTTTGCCTAGAATGTTCCAGAGTATGGCATTAAACTCGGTAACAGGTAAGAGCTATTATATTATGTTGGATACATGATTGACTTTCTTCATAATAATATTGGTTCCTGCTTATATTTGCGGTACAGCGCATTTGTGGAGCGCACCGGTAAAAATGTCACAAGAGCACGAGATGAGATGAGTGAAGTTGAATAAAGACGAGCTGTAACTGTCCTGCCGTGTTGGTCTATTTAAGCAGGACATGGATACCGCGGTAGTAGGGGGCGCCATTACGGAATAAATTAATCTTCTGTTCGGGACGACAGCAGCAATAAGTTTTTAACAAGGATAAAAAAAAAGTGACTGCAGGAAAAAGAACATTACGAGACATTACAGCGGAGCAGCAGGACGAAGAGTCAGAGGAAGAGGCGGGGTCAGAGGAAGAGGCGGGGTCAGAGGAAGAGGCGGAGTCAGAGGAACTGTGAAATATGTGAGTCACTATTAATCATTTCTTATGTTGTTGTTTGTTACAGTATTTCTAAAAGCTGTCATTTTTATTTACAGTACAGTAGAGTATTTGGTTTCATTCTACAATACTGTGCTTATTTTTTAAAATCTATGAAGGTTTGAACTTTGAGAGTGTTTAAACAAGAGAGAAATGTGAGAAAATGTTAATTCCTGTCTGAGAAAAGTGTATAAAGTGTGTGGTGAGGAATTTTACCGCAGTAAAACACAAAAAATTAAGTTTTCTACTTCACAGAATTAATTTATCACAGGTTATTTTTAGAACGTAACCCCCGCGATAAACAAGGGAACACTGTAGAAATTTTTGTTAAGAATTAGTCAAATACAGTATATTCCAGAGTATAAGTCAAACTTTTTTCCTTTTTATAGTTTGTCCAGGGCTGCGACTTATACTCAGATGTGACTTATATGTGGAGTATAAGTCACATCTGCTTTACAGTCACACTGACACCCCCGTGTTTTTCTTCATTATTATGCATTTTTTGACTCCACAGCGACTTATAATCCAGAAAATACGGGAATTATTTTTCTCCTTTTTACCTCCTTTCTTTATAATCATCCCCTTTGAATGAGTAACAAAATGGCCACAGACAATGATTTTATAAACACAGAGATACTAATATAATACTGCATACTATTACATACTATTACATACTACTACTAAGACAGTTCATAAGTACTTCTCTTAAAGGTACAGTACGCACTTGGCAGAGGAAATGACATCACTGTGTTTGTCTGAGTCCAGGATCTTGGCGAGGTGTGAGGCCACAGAGTCTGCGTACTGAGTGATGTGAACCTGGACAACGACACAGAAGAACATGCATCATTAAAGGTGCACTACGGAACTTTACCAGTGAGCGCATGTCCCTCCTCGTCAGCCCTTTGTCCTCTCTCCTGTTTTAGATTCTCTGTCCTCCTCCTTTCTCGCTCTCTCTGATCACTGATGTGTAAATTGTCGGATCACTGTTCAACATGAGCCTTGAATTTAAACGAGCGCAGAGGTCAGAGGTCACAGCTACAGGAGATGGAAAAACGGAGCTGCTTTGAGTCGATATCTTCAGTTGTCTGGCCTGATCCGTGACGCAGCGTTCACTCTCCCTCGGGCGCTCTCAAAAGTAACTTCCCCTTTTGTGATTAAAGGTTATTATATACGTTGAAATGTTCATACACATTCCACGAACATTAACCTTTAGCTAAAACATGGACGTTCTCTTTCAAAATGGCCGCTGGGTTTGTCGTTACCTGCAGAGGGGAGTCAAGGATGTCTTCTTCTTTCACGATGGGCGGGAGTTTGGTGGTGGATGGAACTTCATATGTCATAACGCTCCACCTAAAAACACAATATTAACTTTACTATAACAGCATCCTCTGCTCCATCTGACCCTCTCCTCCGCATCCTCTGCTCCATCTGCCCCTCTCTTCTGCATCCTCTGCTCCATCTGACCCTCTCCACTGTATCCTCTGCTTCATTTGACCCTCTCCCCCTCTCCTCTGCATCCTCTGCTCCATCTGACCCTCTCTTCTACATCCTTTACTCCATCTGACCCTCTCCTCCGCATCCTCTGCTCCATGTAACCCTCTCTTCTGCATCCTCTGCTCCATCTGACCTGTTCCTCTGCTCCATCTGCCCCTCTCCCCTGCATCCTCTGCTCCATCTGCCCCTCTCCTCTGCATCCTTTACTCCATCTGATCCTCTCCTCTGCATCCTTTACTCCATCTGACCCTCTCCTCTGCATCCTTTACTCCATCTGACCCTCTCCTCTACATCCTTTACTCCTGACCCTCTCCTCTGCATCCTCTGCTCCATCTGCCCCTCTCCTCTGCATCCTCTGCTCCATCTGCCCCTCTCCTCTGCATCCTTTACTCCATCTGACCCTCTCCTCTGCATCCTTTACTCCATCTGACCCTCTCCTCTACATCCTTTACTCCTGACCCTCTCCTCTGCATCCTCTGCTCCATCTGCCCCTCTCCTCTGCATCCTCTGCTCCATCTGCCCCTCTCCTCTGCATCCTTTACTCCATCTGACCCTCTCCTCTGCATCCTTTACTCCATCTGACCCTCTCCTCTGCATCCTCTGCTCCATCTGACTACCACAAACTGTAAAACTATGATAAATATTCACCACAGGTACTATCCCACCAAACCAACTCATAATTAGAAAAACACAAAAACCTGTCACATGCACTTTAAATCTCTGGAGCAGTGTAAGTGATACACAGACACAAAAGCCCTCGTCTTCCTGGATAATTATTTCGGACCCGCATGCCCTGGTTCTGGTTTGATTCTGCCCCGGATCTGCCCTGGTTCTACCCTGGTTCTGCCCCCTGTGAACGCGATCACTCACTGGGACGACGCTGCTAAAGTTAGACACGCTAATTTGATCTGCAGGGATTTACCTTCAAAGAAAAGCAGTGAGTGAGTCAAACACAAGTTTAGAGCTGGGAGCGATTTAAAGAGGGAAGGACACAAACGAACAAGGACTGAAATACTAGCAACTAAGTACGGGGATTTGCACTGGTTTTACTTGCACAGATTGTAATGTTTTTTTAAAGCCAAATGATCACTCTTTAGTCACAGTTTAGTGGGGATGAGCTGTATTTCATGTTTGAGAGTATCCTGTATTATCCTGCATTCAAGGCTTGAATGCTCCGAAAATGTCTGTTTTCACCCCACTGCTCTGTAATTAGTGCAGTTCCCTGAAAACTTAATTTACAGAAGTATTGCCTGGCAAATTCAGACTGATTTTTGCATTTTTTTATATGGGGGATATCAGCCTGGTTCCCAAGTGTCTTTATTGCTTCGCTAATTGATTCTGTAGAAATACGACGTGTTTTTCAGTCTCCTGTGGTAATTTTTTTTGCTTTTTTCTCCTAGTAAGCAGCCATATTTGTTTAGATACAAATGGACCATGCATGTCCCTGATTGGCTGATCCACCTGTCAATCACGCCCATCTGAACTTGGAGAGATTCGTCGGAGCAGAATTGAAACGCTCGCAAATGTTCCGTCCTGTGTTTTACCTGTCGAGCATCTTCGTTGTAGCTCTCTCCAGTTTCTCGAGGATCTGCAGCAGTTGAGCGTCGTCGTCACAGAGTCCTCCCCAACCGAGCACCCGAGCCAAGTCGTTCCCCGTGCCCAGAGGCAGCACACCCAACTGGCACTGGAGAGAAAGAGAAAACCTCAATAAATGCTCCACAGTATGGCATTAAACTGGTCTGTCTCTATGGAAACAGTCATTCCCTGTACCCAGAGGCAGCACACCCAACTGGCACCAGAAAGAAAGAGAGAAAACTTCAATAAATGCTCCACATTATGGCATTAAACTGGTCTATCTCCATGGAAACATAGTCATTCCCCGTGCCCAGAGGTAGCACACCCAACTGGCACTGGAGAGGACGAGATAAACTTCAACAAATGCTCCACGTTATGGCATTAAACTGGTCTATCTCCATGGAAACGCAGTAATTTCTTGTACCCAGAGGCAGCACACCCAACTGTCACTTGAGAGGATGAGAGAAAACTTCAACAAATGCTCCACAGTATGGCATTAAACTGGTCTGTCTGCAGGTGGCACTCCATGTCAAGTTCCAGGTCGGATCTGTGGAGAGGCGACCCCGGTCGCGTTAAGACTGCATGCTTTTTAAGGTATTTTTGTGCAATAAAACCACACGGATCCACATTTTTGCTGCGTTTAATGTTGGATGAGTGACACATCGTCATGAGCTAATGAATTATGGGTAATGTAATTATGGTTTAATGACCCTTAGCTAAACATGCTAATCACTTTAAAGCATCGCCATGAAATTAGTACATCCTAATTCAATTTAACACAGCATATTTTTAATTATGTTAAATTAGAGTGTTATCAAAGTACCATTTCTGCCACTAGAACAAGGCCATGGTTTAAAACTCTTGTATAAACGTCCGTGTTGTTATTTTCTGATGATGTTATATAGTTGTTCCCTCATCACAAACAAACCTGGAGCTGGGTTTCATGTTTAACGCAAAAACTAAACTCTGCATATTTAGACTCAAACAGAAAACACTCTGTTCCACCTTGTGATGTCATCATGTGGTAATACGGGAAGTGCTCCCCTGTGTTTTTAAACTCCATGCACCTTCACTAGAATCATTTGGATCATTTCATCCCTGGAACTGCCTGAACTAAAGGTAAAAGGAGCTCTTAACTCTATAGCGTCAGATGCTATTGCCGGCGATAGACTCGCGGTTACGAACTTTTCATTACCGTAACTCCGCAACCGATTGTGCTTCATGTAAATTCAAACGGTGTCTCAAAGCAGAGGCATGGGGCTCTTTAAATATGTCACTATCATTACGGTAATGTGCTCACGTCGCCCTCGGAGATGACCAATCAGAGCGCAGTGCCGCCGGGATTCTCCCAGTCACTTATTTGATGTATCAAAGAAAAAATATGGATGGATACAGGTGTAAAGTAGACGTAGTTGTGTGAAAAAGGCAAAAGTACATGCTGATACTTCCTTTAACATGGTTTTTATGGCTAAAAAAGAAAAAAAAAAGGTCTAGGCAAGCTGTAATGGTCTATAATGTGCTCAGTCCACTTCATGACATCACAAGGTGGAACAGAGCATTTTGAGCTTTGGAGATGTAACAGACTAATAATAAAGTGTATCTCAAACATGTGTGAATGAAACAAAACACAACTCCAGGTCTGTTTTTGATGAGGTAACAACATTATAACACGACTGAAGGTTTGTTTTGTGCAATATAGCGCCTTTAAAGATCCACTATGAAACATTTCTAGATGCTTGTCTCCATGGAGATGTTCGTGTTGTGCCTGGAATGTTGAACAGTGTGGCATTAAACTCATGTCCAGGTAAAGAATCACAGTAAGAATGCAAGTTTGATTTTGTTTTTTTATACAAATGATACACTTTTAATTGAATAACGCAACGCAGATCAATTTAATGCCATGCCGTGGAACATTCCAGTTTCCATGGGGACAAGCAGGCAGCAGATTCCCCATGAGAAAAGTTACATAGTGCACCTTTTATGCTGTTCCATGCAAAAAAAAAAAAAAAAAAAATCCAGGTCTTTCTTTTGGATTCTCTTTCAAAGCGTCTCGTTCTGCAGCGTGTGTCTGACCTGTTTGTGGAGATTGAGCTTGTCAAGTTCCGACAGGACCCAGCCCACGCTCCCGTCTCCTCCGCACACCAGGATCCGGAATGTCACAAACTTTTGGAAAAGACGAAGACTGCAACAAAACAACAGAAACAGACAGGGGAAAATGATCAAGATGAAGGAGAAACGCACTCAACGATTTGGGAAAAAAAACGTAATTGTAATTTTTCTGATAAACTTTCTGGTTCGATTTGCGGTTTATGTTTTAATGATGGGATTCTGTTCAAAGTTTTTATTTTAAACACGTCCTGAAGACATGATAAAAGGTGATGAACTAGCGGAAGAATCAGGGTTAGCACTCGAAATGTAATGAAATAAAAGCATAAAACATGTCTGACCCGAGCTCTGGCCCTCCGTTCATGAGGTCGAACACCTGCGCCGGGTTCAGGAGCTGCTTAAACTTCCGGAGGAACTTGACTCCCTGATTATCTCCGCTTTTGGAGTTCACCAGGACCAGGAGCGGGCTGGAGCAGGACGCAGACGCCGCGTTCCAAAAACCTGAGGAAATTACACAGTTTTAGGTGAAAATACAACTACATTTATCACAGACGATGATGGTTTAAAAAAAAGAATGAACTATCCAAAATAACCATTGAAAACGAGCCTAAAAACATGACATTTTAAGGGAGTTGTAGCTGATTTCCACTGTGTTAAAAACGTGATCAGTTTGTGGTCCAAAGTTATTCCTCATACCCTCCTCATTTTCATTTTTGGTTTTAATAGAACTTAAATTTTAATTATTCCATGTGAAGAAAGTAACTTAACTGTACATACTGTTTTATTTCTATGTTTAATTGTATATACTGTTTTATTAGGACGCATTTCGAGCATCATAATTATTCACCATGATGAGTTTATAAGAGCTTTTCATAACTAGGATGCTAAAGCGTACTTCCTGATTATCAAACGATTAAAATTTTGCAAGTGTATATGATATTGAGGCACGTAATGCAATATGGATAAATTGTATTTTGACATTAATAATTCAATTTTTATTTAAAATCAGGCTTATTTTAATAATCTACAGAGTTTTTGTTTTCATCCTTTTTCTATATGAACTTAGACAAACTTAATGAATCCAGAAGGGAAGTGACCTGGACGCAGTAGCTCAAACTTTACAATATAATTAGAAAGAATTAAAAAATACGACAAAGTATTTCAAATCCACGGCTCACCGTCCGAGTCGATGCTGTTGAGAGCCGTCGGGGGGATGATGGACACTCTGCACTGACCCAGAGGACACACCTTCCCCAGCTGCTCCTTACAGCTGTTATGGACCTGCAATAACACAAGCAGAGCTGAGGGGGGCGCTGTTATGGACCTGCAGTTGCGGACTTCTCTTTACAACTGTTACGGACCCGAGAAAAAGAAACGTGAGTGCTAAACAAGTACAGTAGGTCAAAAAATTCCACCAAACTAATGCAAAATGTGGAAAATGTGGAAATTCAAATAAAAACTGACAAAATGGGCCAGATCTGGTTGTAACTTGGTTCTTATCCAATAATTTTGCGATAAAACAGAACTTTTAACCAACAAATTCCTCTATTTTCTTTTCAAGGTGATGTTTTTGTCTTCAGGGTAAGCCGGGTTGGACTTCCTTGGACTTGTTCAATATATGGATTCATGGGAGCTGGAACTACTTTTTTTGGAGGTGTATTTACTTGAGTGATATATTGAACTTCTAAATGTGTTAAATTGAGGCGCACTTACGATGGCTTTACACCAGAGGCAGCGCCAGTCCTGCAGCCTCCTCACACTGCCACAGTTACGGTCACACACGGAGCATCTGGCACTGACCGGCAGGTTCCCCTCCAACCACTGGTGAGGCATCGACACCTGAACAGAGACAGAGAGAGGGAGACAGGGGGAGGAGAGAGGGAGAGAGGGGGAGAGGGGGGGAGGAGAGAGGGAGAGAGGGAGAGAGGGAGACAGGGGGAGGAGAGAGGGAGAGAGAGGGGGAGACAGGGGGAGGAGAGAGGGACAGAGGGGGAGAGACGAGGAGAGGGGGAGGAGAGAGACAAGGAGAGGGGGAGAGGGGAGAGAGGAGAGAGGAGAGAGGAGAGAGGAGGAGAGACAAGGAGAGGGGGAGGAGAGAGGGACAGAGGGGGAGAGACGAGGAGAGGGGGAGGAGAGAGGAGAGGGGGAGAGGGGAGAGAGAGAGAGAGGAGGAGAGGGGGAGGAGAGAGGGAGAGACGAGGAGAGACAAGGAGAGGGGGGAGAGAGGAGGAGAGTGGGAGAGAGGGGCAGAGAGGGGGAGGGGAGAGGAGAGATGAGGAGAGGAGAGGGGGAGAGAGGAGGAGAAAGGGGGAGGAGAGAGGAGAGACAAGAGAGAGGAGAGACGAGGAGAAAGGGGGAGGAGAGAGAGGAGGGAGGGGGAGAGAGGGGGCAGAGGAGAGGGGGAGAGAGACGAGGAGAGGGGGAGGAGAGGAGGAGGGGGGGAGAGGGGAGAGAGGAGAGAGGAGGAGAGACGAGGAGAGGGGGAGGAGAGAGGGAGAGAGGGAGAGACGAGGAGAGACAAGGAGAGGGGGAGAGAGGAGGAGAGTGGGAGAGAGGGGCAGAGAGGGGGAGGGGAGAGGAGAGATGAGGAGGAGGAGAGGGAGGGGGAGAGAGGAGGAGAAAGGGGGAGGAGAGAGGAGAGACAAGAGAGAGGAGAGACGAGGAGAAGGGGGGGAGAGAGAGGAGGGAGGGGGAGAGAGGGGGTAGAGGAGAGAGGAGAAAGAACAGGGGGGATGGGAGAGGGGAGACAGGTTAGAGAGGAGAGAGGGGGGAGAGGAGAAGGGAGAGAGGGCGGAGATAAGATTATGAGTGTATTTAAAGGTGCATTATCAGCTTTTTTGATGGAGGGACCTGTTTGTCTCCATGGAGAAATTACTGCTTTGCCAGTAATGTTCCACACTCTGGCATTAAGGGTTCAACATTTTGTAGCGTTCTCCCATGTTAGAAAGCCCCAATGTTTTTTCACTCAACAAAAACCATACATGTTTGAGTAATTTAGCAATCTCTGCCTAGCCCTATCCGAAACCTTCTTACTGTTAGCAGTACGAGCATGTACAAGGCTCCGCCCACAAGCCTACGTCACCCATGCGGAAACTTATGTTATTTTGGGCAAATACAGAATTTTTAAAACAACAAATAGTAACAAGGTGATCTAAATATGTGCACCGCCTCTTTAAATTTGCAGATGCCAAGTTACAGGTCAGATCTATGGAAAGAAGTGATCCCGGTCCTGGTTTTCGAAGGATTAGTCAGAAATAAAAACTCGACTCTCCCGCTTATAATAATGGAATAATATTTTTGATTTCCATCGGGAATTAGCTCAAAAGTTTGTGTCTCGGCTGAACAAAAGTGAGTGAACTGTCAAATTAAAGTCAAAAGTGCAGAACTACAATTACACCTTTGTTTGGACGACTGCGCTGCAAGATTCTGTTCTTTTTTATGAATATTTCTGCAGCTTTCTACATCGAGACGGGATATTTGTGGTAAATAAATTGCAGAAATAATGATGTACTTGGACTATACAAAGTGGAATTTGGATTAAACATGGATGAAATATCACAGAGATCTTGAGCTTTAGAGGCTTTAGCTCAACTCAAAGTCAGAAAAGCAGCAGTATAATGATGAAATATCAGAGTTTAACCTCAAACTGTCAGAGATTTGCGCTCTCAGTCTCATCGAACATAATGAGGGGAAAGAATCGTACGTTTTTTTGTTTTATTTTAGGGAGAGAAGAAAAAGGAGGCAGCTTCAACTCTAATCTTAACTTCAAACTTTAAATTACACACGATAACATTTTTGGCTAATCAGTTTCAGTTTCCTCCTTAACTCCTGCACATCGAATCAGGTTTGTGAAGCTGTAGTTTATCTTTCGGGTGATGTAGGCTTGTGGGCGGAGCCTTGTACAAGCTCACGCCGCCCTGGAGAGATCGCTAGATTACTCAAACACGCACGGACGACGTCTACAACCTCTTCAGGCGTGTTTGTGATGAGGGAACAACGTTAGAACAGCGTAGAAAGCTCCGGACTTTGCTAACAGTAAGGAATAAATCGTGAAAGAGCTCACCCCGTCCTCGTCCTCGATGATGTCATTTCCTATGGAGGCCAGCGTGGTCCATTTGCAGTTGTTTGTGGAGCGAACGGCACAGCGTTTGTGAGCTTTGAACTTACACACTGCAGAAAAACAGACGAACATGAGTTAATATGATTTATCAACACTGTAGAGTCGTTATAGTTTGAAAAAAGCTGGAGGTAAGTCAGAATTCTGCGTGGATTTTGCTGTTTAACTGTTAAATTGTGGTGGTTTATGTTTAATATCTCTGTGATTTTTGGGCCTATCCACATGAAACTAAACTGACACAAAGTTCAACATCTTCTAAACAAAAGTGAAACCGTTTTTTCCACATTGGAGCCAATCTCGCACAAATAACAGTGAATCTCCCATAGCATCATACAAGCCCCGCCCTCCCTCTGAAACTACGCCGAAATGTACTTTTACTGTTTTGAACACTCTCCCAGGTAAACTTCACATAAAGATTAGCGTGTATTGTACATTTCTTCATATCTCTGGACCACGTTTTAGTCCAAGGACATTTGCGGTAGCAGTTTGTTTGCGTTGTGTAACTTTCTCAAGTCCGAATGTGTCACGGCTCCTCACAATCACGACTCGCCCTGTAATAAAGAGAACATAAACCCGCTCTAATCTAATCTGCAGGTTAAAGCACCAGAGTCGCCACTTGAGGAGCATGAATCACTGTCGGTTAAGAGTTCAAGGTGCCCCTCACGTTTAAGAGGGCGTTGTACTTCTGTGGGGTAATAACTGCGGACTCGACACATTTAGATCACCGTGTTAGCTTTTATTGATTGAAAAATGGTGCACTGGCCAAAAACAGCGCATTAAAATGTTGAATTTGTGCAGTTAGGCTTGTGGGCGGAGTCTTGTACAAGATCGAGCTGTCAACCATAAGAACGGTTCGAATAGAGCATGGGAGAGATCACTAAATTACTCAGACTTGCACGGACGACATATAAAACCTCTTCAGGCGTGTTTTTGATGAACATTATTGGTAGAAAAGTCTATGAACATTAGGTTAAAGTTATGGTGTCTTAGAAGTAGTAGTATTTGTCTAGTATTTTTGTAGTGTACCTTGTAAGTATGATTAAAGTTATGATGGTAGAAAAAGTCTATGTATTTTAAGTAGTTAGTATGATGTGTCTTATTTAGTAGTAGTATTTGTAGTACTTGTAGTATTTTGTAGTATTTGTACCTTCACAGGAGAGTCCGTGGGAGGGTGACGCCGGGCAGCGCCTCTCTGCACACGTTACAGAAGGTGGGGCGGGCGTGCGAGCAGGCGTACCAGTTATGCATCCCACTGAAGTGCTCCATGTTAAAAACTGACTGCCTAGAGAGAGACAGAGGAAGAGAGGAAGAGAGGAAGAGAGAGGAAAAGAGGGAAAGAGAGAGAGAGAGAGAGAGAGAGGAAGAGAAGAGGGGACACAGAGAGAGAGAGAAAGAGAGAGAAGACAAAGAGAGAGAATAAGAGAGAGAGAGTAAGACAAAGAGAGAGAGGAAAAAAAAAGAGAGAGACAGAGAGAAGAGGAGAGACAGAGAGAAGAGAAGAAGAGAGGCAGAGGAAGAGAGGAAGACAGAGAGAGAGGGGGCGAGAGAGGGAGAGAAACACAGAGAGAAAGAGGAAGAGAGAAAGACAAAGCGAGGAGAAAAAGAGAGAGAGAGGGAGGGAGAGAGAAAGAAGAGAGACAGAGAGAAGAGAAGAAGAGAGGCAGAGACAGAGAAGCACAGAGAAAAAGAGAGAGACGGAGAGAAAAAGAAGAGAGAGAAGAAGAGCGGCAGAGGAAGAGATAAAGAGAGAGACAGAGAGAGAGAGGAGGGAAGAGAGAGAGAAACAGCGAGAGGGGGAGAGAAGAGAGAGAAAAAAGAGAATGAGAGATAAAGAGACAGAAAAAAGAAAGAGAGCGAAAGAGAGGAAGAAAGAAGAAGAGACAGAAAGAGGGAGATAGGGAGAGAGAGAAAGACAAAGAGGAGAAGTGAGAGAAAGAGGAAAAGAGAAAGAAAGAGAGAGAGAGAGAGCAGGAAAGAGAAAAAGAGAGGGAGAGAGAAAGAAAAGGAAAGAGGGAAAGAGACAGAATGAGAGACGGAAAGAGCAAAAGAGAGGGAGCGAGAAAGACAGAAAGAGAGAAAGAGAGTGAGTGGGAGAGAGGGAAATAAAGAGAGAGAGGGAAAGAGAGCGCGAAAGAGAAAGGAAGAGACGGAAAAAGAGAGAGGAAAGACAGAGAACGAAAGAGAGGGATAGAGAGAGAGAGAAAGAGAGAAGGGGAGAGAAAGATAGAAAGAAAGAGGGAAAGAAAGCGAGAAAGAGGAGGAGAGAGAAAGAGAGAGTGAGAGGGGTTACATTCAGTATAATTCATGATTTCTAATCTATTTCTAAATAACCCTTATTATTTCTGCACCAAGAACTGACACCATTAAACCTGCGCTGTGTCTTATTCGAGGCTCACAGTTCACCTTTGACCTGTGACCTTTGACCCGTGACCTCTGAGGAACGTAAAGAAGCACATGAACCTCAGCTTTAATCACACGTGACTGTCACATGAACTATGAAATATTAGCTCTCTCTAAACATCGTTGCGGTGCTTGTGTTCACGACAGTAGCATGCTAACGTCGCTAAGTGCAGCTGGTGGTTCTTTGCTCTTTGTGATTTATTGTAATTGACAAACAAATTTAGCGACTGAATAGAGCGGGTTCAGAGCTTTTAACATTCATGGCTCGTTAGCAGTTAGCGCCGAGCTCAGTCTGAAAAGGTATTAGCCAATATTACATGTACTTCTCTAAATTACAGGAGAATTATACTGAATAAAGTGGTTTTAGGATACATTTAAAACAGCCTCAAATAAGTATTCCAGTGTAAAAGTAGAGTTATGTCCTATGAAACTAATTACATTTACCACTGTAATAAACCCTTGAAAAACTATATTATTTTTGAGTTTTCAGATTATCTTTGAACTTTTTTTTTTTGGGCTGTGTTTGCCGACGTGTGCGTTGTGTCGCCATGGTAACGGCTGAACATTCCTCCATAGAGACGAACCTCGTACGTCTCCCACTTCTGCACAGACTTGAGCGCGCCGATCCAGTCCTCCATCTCCTTCCTGCTCTCCGCACACAGCATCAGCTTTCGGAAAGGAGTGATCACCTGGAAAATGGATCAAATACAGTATGTCGTCAGATTAGATGCAGATCGTTAAGAGTTTATTTATATTTTATTAACACAGGGAGACGCAATGAGAACACTTTGACTATTTTTCAGAGACGTCCTGCTCAGAATACAGAAACAAACAGAAACAAATTTGATGATGTTATAATTTCACATGAACCACACCACCTAAACACCACCAGCTTTACACAGTCGGATCAGCGACTCTTTGACTTTTCTGAGCGTTCTGCGATGTCGTGACGTTTTATCAGCGGAACTGTTTTTAGCCTCTGGCATTTCCACAGCTGCTTCGTACTTGTCTGATCTAGATCACAGTCACACAGACGATACCAAATATGAACATGACTCTGAGTGCACGACTTCAATTGGTTCAATGAGCAAATTCCCCCAGTGCGGAGTCTCATTCAAAGCACAGTAAAAGTTTAAAACACGTCAATCTACAAGGAGTAGGAAAAATAAAGCCAGATTATGTAACGTTTTAGCCATTTTTTTTCATTTTGGGTGTGTTTATGGCACTGAACTACACAGACAAACATGTGTCCTTACTATGAGCAGGCTTTCATCTCCACAAACCCGACTCTTACTTGGCCTGGAGGAGGGCTTGCTCCTGCTTGTTTCCATGGCTATAATCCTCCACAGCGGTACGCCATGAAACGCATCTACCTCCAGGGTGCGATTTGTGCAAAAAGCAGAACAGGCGATGATTTTTTCTTCATATTTTAACATTAATTTAAGCTTTAAGGCTGTTAAAGAAGGACGCAAAACCACCATGACCATCACCAGAAGTTCTACAGGGACTAAAGAGCCGTTCTGAAGCTTCTCAGAGAATCGGTGCAGTGTTGACTCGTTGTTTCACATAAACATTGAGCATTTGACACAAACCGACCTACTTTATATCATATTTTAGCGCTGAAATGTTTCCCAAATCCTCCATTGAAGCGAACGGGATTTCCGCTTAACTGGAAGTGCTACTACAAAGAAAGCGAAACTGGTTTAAAACGTGGACGGGGCAGGATAAGGTCAATACGAGCCAACGACGAGGAATCAGCGACGATGACGATGCCTCTGTGTATTTAACTGCTAATGTCAAATCATCTTTTCTTTTGTAAGATTATTGAATTTGTACATCGTCCCTGACAAATAAAAGAATGAAGAAAGAAAGAAAGATGCGCCGGTCGATAAAGCAAAGGACGAGTCGGCCACTGCCAGCCGCTTTTAAACAGGGTGGCCCAAAAGTCACTGACAGTTGAAAAAAAATCCTAACCGTTTTATTTTTTCAGAGCATTTAGATCTACTCTTCCGACATAAATATGAGCAAATACAGCACCGAGGAGCAAACCCTCATTGTACAGTGGTACTTTGGGTCACGTGGGTCAAATTCAGAAACCCAGCTGCATTACCGTCGACATTTTAATACCAGAGATGCCATTAAAGGAATAATAAGTGGTTTTCACAGACAGGGGGCAGTATGTGATCTCCACAGACCTGACTAGTCCTGATTTCTTCCTGTGAGGCTATCTTAAAGAAAATCATGTTTGTGAATAAACCTCAGACAATAAACGACTTAAAACGTGACATCGAGGATCAAATAAGAGCCATAAGCCTGGAAATGCTTTAAATGTTTTAAATAGTTTAAGTAGTGATAAGTTCAAGTGCAAGTGAACAATTATAACTATATATATTGCCAAAAATCTCAGAAGGTTCAGTTTACATACTGCTAAAATTTGGTGAGTATAACTTAAGAATTATAGGAGCTACTGAAGATTTAAAAGTGTCAGTGACTTTTGGGCCACCCTGTATAAGCCCCAGCAGAGGAGAGTTTCTTGTGTGGGGTCGCGGGTCGCTGGGCTGTGTGCCTGAGCCGAGTGTGTGACAGACGCGGCTGTGGGAGCGATGATCAGCAGTGACTGTACAAAGTCTGAGCTGCAAATGAACTGTTAGATTTGGGGCACAGTCTGTACCTGGTCATCCTGTTTTCTCCCCTACAAGAATAAAACAGATGGAGCAATCGGAAAAAGAGGAGCAGAGAAAGGGACAGACAAAATCTCCATCATCCCGACAAATCGCACCTCGTCTGTCTCCATGGAGAACGTCCCAAAGTGTGGTTTTCACCTTTTATTTCCTTAGAATCATGCTACACCGGATGCCTTTAAGTAACCAGCGAATACAGTAAAAAGAGCTTTTATCAAATGATTAGACAGAACTAAATGTGAGATATTTCTGTACCGTGAAGCTGTTGTTGATGTTCTTGGTGCTGGTTTCGGCCACACTGGCGTCAGACAGGTCCACCTCATCGAAAATCAGAGACTGAAACAATAAAACAGTGATTTTGAATAGAGTTATAACCCACGGTGTGGAGGTGGGTGGTGCAGCGGTGAATGACTCTATGCAAATACAAATGCAAAACACGCACCAGGGAAATGATCTGAAATGGAAAAAATGATCTGACTATTATTACTGCCTCAATGTTTTGGTGAAGTAGGTCTGAACGATCTAATTACGATGTTTCTGACAAGCAGATTTGTGATGCATGTTTTAATAATTCAGTTTAAAGTTCACCTTTTAAACAACTTTTTGATAAGAGTGAAGACTGAAATCTGAAGTCACAAACTAATACAAGACATTTCAGAAAATGCTAGTAGTTTTTATGCAGAATAACACCGGAGATTTTGTCATTTGTGGAGAAAAATATGGTACTTAAAATAGCAGCCTTTGTGATTTCATTCATTCAAATTGAGATTTCAATTAGATTTAAATTAATCATACAGCCCTAGTAAATATGAATCTAAAAATGGCAATGATAAAATAATACATAAATAAAATAATATTAATAATATAAAAAATAACAGTGATGATAATAATAATAATAATAATAATAATAATAATAATAATAATAATAATAATAATAATAAAAAAAAATAATAATGTAATTAACATTTAAATTTAAATAAATCTAATACATTTTAAAAAATTAAATTAAATTAAATTAAAAATAAAAAATGAAATGAAATACAAGAAAAGAAAAAGAAAGAAAAAGAAAATAAATAAAAATTGCAATTGTCTGGTACCTTGCAGGCTTCGGTATCTGTTCTCTCAGTATAAATAAATACATAAAAAATGAGTATGTGTGTAATGTGTGGTAGTACCTTGCAGTCTTTGGCGTAGTAAAGCGTCCGTCCTCTCAGTTTGAAGTATCTCCGCTTCCATCTCTGAAAGGAGCTGGTCTGTTTGAGCAGGATTCCCTCTTTGACGCTTTTCTATCGGCAAAAACACACAGCAGTTCATCACTAAATATATCGCTAAACCGGGAGAGTACACTGTAAAAACAAAGACGCGAGTGTTTGAGCCGTGAATGGTTTTCTGTCTGTTACCGTGACAACAAGACGTACTCTAAAAACTAGCCCGAGGTGTGCGTTTGTCAGCTGAGAACCCGCCAGGCGCTCACAAAAAGCGAATGTAAAGCAGATGCTGTAGATTTCAACCATCAAAGGGAGTTTTTAGTGTTTCTGAGGCTATATAATCCTCAAGTGACCGAATGGTTTAAAAAAAAAAAAAAAAAAAAAAAAAAAAAATAAAATTACATAAAAAGTAAAAGTTTGTTCATTCATGTTACCTCATCAAAAACAGACCTGGAGCTGTGTTTTGTCTCATTCACACATGTTTGAGTAACAATTTATTATTAGTTTGTTACATCTCCAAAGCTCAAAATGCTCTGTTCCACCTTGTGATGTCATGAAGTGGTACTTTTTTAAGTTAACAGCTACTTTTAGCCTTTTGTTTTTGGCCTTTCCAGCGCTGAAATGATCCAAATGATTCTAGTGAAGGAGTGTGGAGTTTTAAAACACAGTGGAGCACTTCCTGTATTACCACATGATGACATCACAAGGTGGAACAGGGTGTTTTGAGAGAAGAACTCAGCCTAAATATGCAAGGTTTGTGTGTTAAACAAGGTGAATGAAACAAAACACAACTCCAGGTCTGTTTGGGATGAGGAAACATTATAACAGATAAAAAATGGTGTAATATGATCCCTTTAAACCAAACTTAAAGGTGCTCTCTGGAGGTGGCACGTCACCTGCAGGATTCCATGGAAACAGACAGTTAAAACCATACTTCGAAACATTCCCCATGGGGATAGTATAGCCAAAGGAAGTACATTTCCATGGAAACAAGCAGGGAAGTAAGGTTTGTGGAGATGCAGACTCGCTTACAGTTTGATGTAAAAAAAGTAAAGAGTGATAAAAGTAGAGTCCCACAGCATTTTATCTTTTAAAAGAAAAAAAAAAATCCTCTGAGAATGAAGTACAGCGCAGTAGGGATTCTCAGTAAAGCTTACTCAAACACGCCTGAATCACTCTGAATACAACTTCGACAGAATGTAAACTGAACGCTCTGAAAAGTCTCCGTTAACTTCAATATATTACATTTAAAGCACACCACATTGTTATAAGAAAAGTTACAGAATCCAACTTTAACATCCATACAATGAGTGAGCTCAGTGTTACAAAAGCCAGTCTACTTCCATATACGGTAAGGAATGAAAGCTTGAGTTAAATAACAGAAAGTGATCATCTTATTCAAATACATCTATAAATAGTTTGAATGGAGTTTTAGCAGCTCGTGCCAACCAATTATCGAGAAGCTACATCACAAACATTACACGACGGTGACTTCCTGTTTGGACCTGGGTTATGTTTTTTTTAAGATCTCTGTAATTACCGGGCTTTCCCGCATGAAACAAAAACCGGTACAGCTGAACGTCTTCTCTAAACAAAAGTGAAATGATTTTGTCACAATAGCTTCATCATAGCGTCATTAATTATCAGCAAAGACATAATTGCTGCCAGGTGAAAGAACTTTAAAGGGCCCATGTTACGCTTTTTCTGATCTATGTTGTAATGTTTGCTCATCATTATGATCGTGCATTGTGTTCTGCGTCCTGATTGGCTGAGGGACTGTAGGCCATTGTGTTCTGCGTCCTGATTGGCTGAGGGACTGTAGACCATTGTGTTCTGCGTCCTGATTGGCTGAGGGACTGTAGACCATTGTGTTCTGCGTCCTGATTGGCTGAGGGACTGTAGACCATTGTGTTTGTTCTGCGTCCTGATTGGCTGAGGTACTGTAGACCATTGTGTTCTGCGTCCTGATTGGCTGAGGGACTGTAGACCACTGTCCATCAGTCTCAGTCTCAGATCACAGTGTGACTCTTAAGTGCTGTGTGTTTGCAAGTTTTCTCCCCGACAAAACCCACAATGTCGATGAAACGTTCTGCACCGACAAAGGCACCGACGAAGGTTTGAACTTTGAGAGTGTTTAAACAAGAGAGAAATGTAAGAAAATGTTAATGCCTGTGAGAGAAAAGTGTATAAAGTGTGTGGTGAGGGGTTTTACAGCAAGAAACATATAGAATAATTGTAAAAAATAAAGCTGATACTTTGCGGGTTATTTTACCCCAGCGATAAACGAGGGGCCATTATATCAGGAAGTGCTCCACTGTGTTTTTCACCTCCACACACCTTCACTAGAATCATTTGGAGAATTTCAGCCCTGGAATTGCCGATTTCTAATAAAGCAAAGGTAAAAGGCAGATGTTAACTTGAAAACTACGGCTTCATGACATCACAAGGTGGAACAAAGCATGTGGGTATGAGACCTTTAAGCCGTAGGATTAATATGACAAGGTTGTGGAGCCAATCCCAAGCACATAAAGATAAGGTTCAGACATTTCTTTCAATAACAGTGAATCACCCAGAGACTTATATAGGCCCATGTCCTCAATCTGAAACTATGACATCAAACTGAAGGCTGCTGTGAGCACGTCTCATCACATGCCATTGGAATGAGAACATGTGATGAGGTAACCTTGAGTCTGCACTGTCATACATCTGAAAGTCTAAAGGTGAAATTGTGCAAAAGACTTTTACGATAGAAATTACACAACATGGCAACGGGAGTGACAGACGTACTGGTTGTTTTATCTGTCTATTTCACATTTTGCGCTATTTTCTGATCTATGCTGTGTTTCCTCATCACAAACAGACCTGGAGGTGTGTTTTAATTCATTCAAATATGTATATTTAACACACAAACCCTGCATATTTAATCTGAGTTCTTCTCTCAAACAGAAAACACTTTGTTCCACCTTGTGATGTCATCGTGTGGTAATACAGGAAGTGCTGCGCTGTGCTTTTAAACTTCATACACCTTCACTGGAATAATTTTTATTTCAATCCTGGAATTGCCAATCTCTACTGAACAAAAGGTAAAAGATAGCGGTTAACTTGAAAATGACCACTTCATGACATCACAAGGTGGAACAGAACATTTTGAGCTGACAACCCAATAATGCAGGGTTACTCAAACATGTGTGAATGGAGAAAAAACAACTCCAGGTCTGTTTTTGAGGACATTCTAACATGGCTTAAAGCTCACAAGAGTCAACTTTGTGTAATTTGTGACCTTTAAACACGTCCAGAAGAATTGACACAAAGACTATGAAATATGATCTAAAAAACTAACGCAAGAATCACATTTCAGAATATGTTTGTACAGATCTAAACTACAGGGTTAGCAGCTTTTTTATGCAGAATAAGGCAGAAGATTTTGTTGTTTGTGGAGGAAATTGTGCTACTTTAAAAACTGCAGCCTTTGCGTTTTGCTAATTGTGTCCTTGTTTTAATTTAGGTCTGAGGATGGAGTTATAAATAGAAGATAAATGATGTATAAGCCCCAATTCCTGCTCAAAGATGGATTGTCTTTCCAAAAATTGCTTCTTTAACTCCCTTCTCAAACCATTTCTTTTCTTTGGCTAAGATCTGTACCTCACTGTCCTCAAAAAAGTCGTTAGTGGCTTTGATGCACGGCAGACTGGTGTCCTGAGCTGCTCTTGTGACGGTGTTGGTACTTTCTCTTATGTAGTGGCTGTTTAGTTTCTCAAATATAACGCTCGCTGCACTCTTGGGAGTAGACCACATTACTTTGTTTGTGGCTCGGGGGTTTGTCTTTTGGGTGAACCAGTTTGTGTCTTTGTAGGTTTGAAATAGACTGGGATTCTATGCTGCGTAGGGAATGGTTACACCTTTTTTTTCTAGGTTCAGATTCCCTGTTGTCCCGTTTTTTTTAGCTCTCTTAGATCCACTGAAGGCCCTTTTTGGATATCCACAAGTCGAGAGGGTTAGTATTTCACTTTTCCCTCCGTGTTTGAGGTATTCGAACACAGGGCTGAAGCGGTTCCTGCAGAGTTTGTACTGCAGTGGATGGTGTGAATCAAAAAAGCAGGTGTTGTCTTGTCTTAATGCGCAGTTCTAAAGACAAAAATCCCCCAAAGTGAAACCAGCATTCTGACAGTTGTTTTTGGCAGGAGCACACGCCATAAAGAAAATCTGCCCCAAAGGAAAAAGAAAAGAAAACTTGAAACCACAAGTCACAGCTCTGATGCGTCCGAGCACATCTTCAGAATGATGAAACATTAGGACCGCTGCCATAACGCCTGCACAATATATCGAAAAAGTATCGATATCACACAATTGGCTGATGCAGTTATCAAACTAAATGTGATCGCAATAACGCCAAGGTTCTCCATCTGATAAAAATGAATCGTTTTTATGATTATGTCAAAAAAAAAAAAATGTTTTATTCAGGATTTTCCATATTAAGTCCAAAATGAGCCTTGATTTTTGACAGAATTTCAGTAGCAAATTAAATCTTGTACTTTTTAGTTTGACTATAACTGAAATTGAGTGAAAAAGTTCTCAACAGTCACAATGCAAATTTTTCCAGTATCGTACAGCCTCCAGTTGCCATAGCGATTCACAACTGAAACAGACAAGCAGATGACGTAACCCCCATCGAAAAAGCTCCAAGGTGCTCCTTTAATGAAGCTCTTTTTATTTTCTTCTTTTTTCTCTCTCTCTCTTTCCCTTCCCTCCCTCTCTCCTCTCGCTTTCTCTCTCCCCCTTCTCTCCCTCTCTTTTCCCTCCCTCTCACCTCGCTCTCCACATGTTCTCTCCCTTTCTCCTCTCTCTCTCCTGCTCCTCTCTCTCTTTCCCAGTTCTCTCCCTCTCTCCTCTCTCTTTCCCCCTGTTCTCTGCCTCTCTTTCCACTCCCTCTCTTCTCTCTCTCTCCCGTTTCTTCCCCCCTCTGTTCTCTTTCTCTCTCTCCTTTCTCTCCTCCCCCTCGCCCCTCTATCTCGTGCTGTGTCATTCCGTCTCTCTACTGTTTCCTAGCTCCCCCCTGTTCTCTCCCTCTCTCTTTCACTCCCTCTCTCCTTTACCCCTCTATCTCATGCTGTGTTATTCCTTCTCTCTATTGTTTCCCCTCTCTCTCTCCCCCAGTTCTCTCCTTCTCTATTTCCCCTCCCTCTCTGCCATCTCTAGCCTCCCCCTCACCCCCTCTCTCTCCCCATTCTCTCCCATTCTCTTTCCCCTCCGTCTCTCTCCCTCTCGCTCCTCTATCTCGTGCTGTCGTTCTTTCTCTCTAGTCGTTCTTTCTCCCCAACTCCTCTCTCGACCCCTCTCTTTCAGCCTCTGTTCTCTCCCTCTCTTCTCTCTCCTCTCTGTCCTCCCTCTCTCCTCTCTCCTTTTTGTCCTCCATCTCTCCTCTCTCCTTTTTGTCCTCCCTCTATCTCGTGCTGTGTCGTTCCTTCTCTCAACTGTTTCCTCTCTCTTTCCCTGTCCTCTCTCCTCTCTCCCCCTGTCTTCTCCCTCTCTCTTCTCTCCTCTGTCCTCTCCCTCTCTCCTCTGTGTCCTCCCTCTATCTCGCTCTGTTGTTCTTTCTCTAAGGTGTTTCCTCTCTCTCGCCCCCTGTCCTCTCCCTCTTTCCTCTCCCCTCTCTCCCTCTGTCCTCTCCCTCTCTTCCTCTCTCTCCCTCCCCCTCCCCTCCCTCTCTCTTCTCTCTCCCTCTGTCCTCTCCCTCTCTCCTCTCTCTCCCCAATCCTCTCCCTCTCTCTTCTCTCTCCCACTGTCCTCTCCCTCTCTCTCCCCTGTCCTCTCCCTCTCTCCTCTCTCCCACCCGTCCTCCCCCTGTCCTCTCCCTCTCTCCTCTGTATCCTTTCTTCTCTCTAGTGTTTCCTCTCTCTCCCCCTCCTGTCCTCCCCCTGTCCTCTTCCTCTCTCTCTCTCTCCTCTGTATCCTTTCTTCTCTCTAGTGTTTCTCCCCTCTCTCTCCCCCTGTCCTCTCCCTCTTTCCTCTGTGTCCTCTCCCTCTCTCCCCTCTCCTCTCTCCTCTGTGTCCTCTCCCTCTCTCCCCCCTCTCCTCCTCTCTCCTCTGTGTTCTCTCCCTCTCTCTCCCCCCCCCCTCCTCTCTCCTCTGTGTCCTCTCCCTCTCTGTCTCTCCTCTCTCCTCTGTGTCCTCTCCACCTCTCTCTCTCCCCCTCTCCTCTCTCCTCTGTGTCCTCCCTCTATCTCTCTCTCCCCCTCTCCTCTCCTCTCTCCTCTGTGTCCTCTCCCTCTCTCCCCTCTCCCCCTCTCCTCTGTGTCCTCCCTCTCTCTCTCCCCCTCTCCTCTCTCCTCTGTGTCCTCTCCCCCTCTCTCTCCTCCTCTCTCTGTGTTCTCTCCTCTCTCTCTCCCCCTCTCCTCTCCTCTCTCCTCCGTGTCCTCCCTCTATCTCTCTCTGTGCTGTTTGCACACAGCTCAGCACACAGCCTGATTAGCCTGTGCTGCTAATTACATCACCCACTCTGAGGACCCACAGGAGCAGATAAGTGTTTAAACCTGACGAATAAGACGCCACCATCAACACCAGGGCCTCAAACGCAACACAGACTTTACACAGGAGCGCAAATGTTCCACAATAAAACTTAAATACTTCTCAGGCCAGTCAAGATAAATATGACAAATGGAATGATACTTTTTGGGGGTCAACATTTACTGTGGGTTTTTTCTGTATTATGATAAGATTTAAGCCTGCAGATTTAGACTGAGTTCTTCTCTCAAACCGATAACACTATTCCACCTTGTGATGTCATCATGTGGTAATACAGGAAGTGCTCCACTGTGTTTTTAAACTCCACACACCTTCACCAGAATCATTTGGAGAATTTCAGCCCTGGAATTGCCAATCTCGACTAAATAAAAGGTAAAACGTAGCTGTTAACTTGAAATCTACCACTTTATGACATCACAAGGTGGAATAGAGCATTTTGAGCTTTGGAGATGTAACAGACTAATAATAAAGAGGTACTCAAACGTGTGTGAATGAAACAAAACACAACTCCAGGTGTGTTTTTGAGGAGGTAACAACATTAAAACATGACTTTAAGCTCAACTTTTCGTATTATAGGACCTTTAAGTGTTGTGTTCTGTTGTGTCTTTATGGCAGTTGTGTAATTTTTTTTTTAGCAATATTGTACATTGAGAATACTTTTTGGGGGATAATTCTGCTTTATGGTTTGATTTCAATATTATCGTTTATTGTCTATATTTACTTCAACGAAATATCGCACTTCAAAGTATGTTTTTGTGTCAGGCCTAGTAGTTTTGACTAGTTCCTTTCATACCAGTGACTTTAACAGTTTTAGTTTAGTTCTCGGAAGATTCTGAACAGAAACTAAACTGCAACGCTGCCAATCAAACCTGTTGCTAACGCTAACCGGAGCGACCATGAAGGTTATCAATGTTCATATCTGGATTTACGGACACAATCGTGAAATAAAAATCATGTAGAGAGGGTTAATACGAACATTTAAGACCAAAATGACGAGACTGACAGCAGCAGTTACAGAGAGAGGAGCGACAGTTTTTCAATAGAAAGTGAATTGGAGCCAGAGTCGATGGAGCCAGAAGTGCTGGAACATTTCAAGTCAAGCAAAAAACATCTCCCATCTCCAGACTGCACCTTTCATAACGATATGATATGAGGTTTTCACAGGAGTGGAGCTGTGGGGAGACAGAAACTTGATAAATGTGTTTTTCACTTTAAGTCAACACGGGTCAGGTTCCAAAGCAAATACGAGCTAATCTGAAGTCTGCACGAGTTTCAATGACATTTACTTTACGCTGTGGAGGTTTGCAAATCGCTAATCAAGACTGCAGTTATTTAAGTGGCACAATTTCTTCTAAACAACAAAATATTGTGTCAGATCACGTCTAAAAATATGCAAACGCTGTAGTTTAGAGCTGTACAAACATGTTCTGAAACGGGATCAGTTTAAAGTTCAGATGGACACTACGGAACTTGTCTCCATGGAGATGTCATTGCGTTGCCTGAAATCTTCCACAGTATGGCATTTAACCTATCTAGCACAGGTGAAGTTACCGGTCTGATCTGTGGAGAGGCGACGCCGCTCACAGTAAGGACACCTGTTTCTTAAGGCCATTTTGAGCAGTAAAAATGCCCATAATGAAAGAAAAAGTTACATTTAATGCCTTATTGTGAAATATTCAAAGCAAAGCAGCAAGTGACAGACCTTCCACCCAAAAAGTTACAGAGTGCAACTTTAAACGTGGTTGTACATATCTTTAGTGCATCTATAGATTTGTAGATCTAAAAACAAAATGGCGGATGTTTGTGTCCTGTTTAGTTAATTTAAAGAAACAGGAAGTACATGTTATCTTTCATAGTGGCTAGTAAGAGTCTAAAAATAGATTTGTGTTTCCTAATTTCTACATTTCATCTGCGTTTGTGGTGTGGCTTGATGGTAACTGACCTACAAACTGAAAATATTTTGCACATGTGTTTAAACCGCAGTGTGTGGTCTGCATCACCCCAGTTCCCCCGGTGCAGCTCTTCAGGTCAAAACGAGTCAGCTACGTGCCGTCTGCGTCTAATTACTAATTACGTTTTATTGCCAGAGAATCAGACAGTACACATCAGCATTCTACTTGTTGTTAGCTTTACCGTCACTGCAACACTCTGCTCTGGTCTCTGAGAGCTGTGAAAAGTGCTTATAAACTCATCATGGTGAATAATTAGGATGCTCTGAATGAGACGAGTGAGGAATAATTCTGGGCCACTGCGTTTAAACTGTTGAGTGAACTGTTTTTTATGTTTTAAGACAGAAAAAAAAGCATGTACAGAGTGTTTAACTTCGATTTCTCATCATCCTCACCCCCCTGTGGATGGTCTCATACCCTCTTTTTTTCCCACACTCCTCCAGTTTGGGGGCCCCGAGTGCTCCGATGACCATGGGCACCACTGAGGCCTTCACTTTCCAGGCCTTCTCCAGCTCTTCTTTGAGCCCCTGGTACTTTTCTAGTTTCTCATGTTCCTTTTTCCTGATGTCCACCACAACGGTTTCGCCCTGTTGTTTATCCAGCACCACTATGTCCTGGTTGGTTCGCCATCACCATTCTGTCAGTCTGTATCTAGAAGTCCCACAGGATCTTGGCTCGATCATTCTCCACGACCTTTGGAGGTGTTTCCCACCTTGACCTGGGGGTTTCCAGTCTCTGCGCAGATGTTTCTCTTCACTACACTTGGTTATGCTGCTCCATGTTTGCTTTCCCTGCAGCATCTTACACCCTGCAGTCCCTCCTGCCCCTGCTCCGACTGCTGCCCACATGACCCAGCTAGATAAGTGGAAGAAAACGGATAGATGGATGGATGTTTTGTCCATATAGTTACTCTTATGGAACAGTAGTAGTACTTTTACTTCAGTACTGTTTTTGGCTATACTCTTCTGCATGTGACTTTTGCACATTTCTGATAGACTGCAAAAGGATCATTTTTGTCAATTAGAGCTAAAATATTTAGTGCTCTAATCAAAATCTTCATTTGAATGGAGGCAAGTAGCAAATCACAAAGGCTGACATTTTTTTTAAGTACAATCATTTCCTCCACAAACAAAAATCTGTGTCTGTCTTATTCTGCATAAAAACATCTAACCCTGTAGTTTTGATCTGCACAAACACGCTCTGAAATGTGACTCTCGTGTTAGTTTGTCAGTTCAGATTTTCTTCTGGACGTGTTCAAAATGTGAACTTTTAACAATATCCTAGTATTAAAACATAAATCTTGTTCGAAAAATCTCTATTCCATCTTTTTCCCCAACCCCTTGAGCCCTGGTGGCCGTCACTGATCCCAGAACTTTCAGACAAACCATTTGCAAATCTAATTCTCACTTTGCATCCGGCTCACACGCCTCCTTCGATTTGAATGAGCCACATTTCTGCATCCAACCAGTTTGTCTCAGTTCATCCAAGACTGATTGTATGTTCAATTTCCTTTTTTCTTATAGGTTTCAATCTTAAATTTATAAACTTAATCAGGACAATTCAACACAAATTAGTCACATTTCTTGCTCCAAAATCTCCTGTCAAATATCTTTCCATTTTTAATCATTTCTAATTAATCTCTTTAAAAACATTAACTTGTTCCAGTAAGTGTAGTCACCTCTCCACAGATCTGACCTGCGCTTTTACCTACTAGCGTCCTAGCTTGTCTCCATGGGAACTGATGAAGACAAACAGCTGACGAGATCTTCCATCAGAAAAGTTACACAGTGCAGCTTTAACTAATTGAGACGACTTTTGGGGAAATTATCTCATTTTTCTTTTTTTGTGACAAGCTCTGTTTGCATTTACGTGAGAAATGTTTTAAAGACTTTTCAGAGTAATTTTCCCAGCAGAATACTTTTACTTCTACTTGAGTAATATGCTAATTGAAGTAACAGTACTCTTACTTCAGTAAGAGTTGATGCTCTTCCCACTGTGAGTAAGTCTAAAGTGACAAAAGCTTTATGTCGACAATATGAATAATTTGAACATTTGTGTTTCTTGTACTGCTCCTTCTCGATGGCGGCGTGGTGGCTGAGCGGCTAACACTCAACGAGAAGGTTCCAGGTTCGATCCCCGAGTCGCACAGGCCTTTCTGTGTGGAGTCTGCATGTTCTCCCCGTGTCTGAGTGAGTTCAATTCAATTTATTTTTGCAAAATCACACCAGCATGAACAGCCTGAAGAGATCGGCGGAACATGAGAATCGATTGAACCACAACGGAAAGTTAGAAAATCGACAATGAAAGAGAAACAGACGAGCAAATTAAACAACAGAAAACAGACAAATGGAGAACTGACCCAGAACATCGTCTGTCCTTCAGCCCGCCTTCTCGGCAAGTTAAAACTCAAAAAACCCAGTGGAAAAAGAGTTTGCTCAGGTACTTTGGTTTCCCCATCAACCCAAAACACGCACCACAGACGTCCAGCAAAACGTCCAGCTACAGTCGTCCTGACCAAGACTAACAACAAGATCACAGAGATGTAGAAAGAAAGTGTAGCTTAAAGGTCCTATGTTACACAAAACTGACTCATGTGAGCTTTAAGTCACGTTATAAAACACACCTGGAGTTGTATTTTGTTTCATACACACATTATTATTAGTCTGTCTACATCTCCAAAGCTCAAAATGCTCTGCTCCACCTTGTGATGTCATGAAGTGGTCGTTTTCAAGTTAACCGCTCCTTTTTACCTTTTGGCAAATGATTCTAATGAAGGTGTATGGAGTTTAAAAACACAGTGGAGCACTTCCGGTGACATCACAACTTGGAACAGAGTGTTTTCAGTTTGAGAGAAGAAAAACTCAGACAAATATGCAGGGTTTGTGTGTTAAACATTAAACAAAACACAACTCTAGGTCTGTTTGTGATGAGGAAACTAAATTATAACAGAAAATTAACATAAAAAGGCCCTTTAATCTTAACCTTAACTAACCTTCAGATCATTTACTTTCTCTCAGTTTTGTGTCAATCATTTGAAAATATCAGATTTTGTGGATCATTTAATGTTTAGTCCTTCCAGTTATTCACTTCAGATGTTAATAATATCATTTTGAAGTAACATTTTTGAATACTCCACCACTTCTGCAGTTTTCTCTCCATAAATTGTTGCCAGATTTGGTACTAACCTCACCCGTGCTGGGGCTCTCGGGCTGGTCTTCGATGTGCAGTTTGTCCAGATGATCCTCATGACTTAATTTGGCAGAACTTAAATCATCTCCCGTTCCTTCCCCATTTTCAAACCCGAGAAACAGCGGCGCAAAGCAGCACGCGCTGGCCTTACACAACCCCGGCATGGCCCTCACAAACCCGGGGTCCTTCAGAAACGCCTCGGAGTGAACAAAAACAACTCCGCCTTAGTTCCACTTTCCAAAATCCATTTTCGTTTTGGTTCAAAGTGGAAAAAAAACCTTTGAAAACTTGCCCCGTCTCCCTCAGCAGTCACCACACCTAAGCTCCAGTCCGGCAGCAGCTCCTCAAACAATGAAATCCCATTTCCTGCTAGAGGCCGTCCAGTGCAGGTAGCCCCGCCCCCCTCTTACAGGTAGCCCCGCCCCCTCCAGGTGAGTAAAGTACACATTCTTAAAGCAGAGCGCGGTCTGTTCAAAGGAGAGTAGCGCTCGTGGCTATATTTAGACTGGACACACTGGTTTGACTGGAAAAGACGACATGGAGATCAGATAGCAGCAGGTCGATAACGCGCTGCAGATTAGCAATACATTAGCAATACGTTACAACTTCGACTTCCTGTTGTAGCAGTTTTGGAAGATTTTTGAATCTTACAAAGCTCATGGGATAATATTAAAGTTTATAGTTTATAAATAGGGCTGAACGATTTGGGGAAAACAGATCTAACTGTGCTTTTTGTGATGTGTGTTTTAAATCTGAAATGACAAGCTAACACGAGAATCACATTTCAGAGCATGTTTGTACAGATCTAAGCTACAGGGTTAGACGTTTTCATGCAGAATAAGACAGGAGCTTTTGTCTGTGGAGGAAATCATGGCACTACGGGCCTATTCTGCAAAAAATCTGAGCTTTTAGCCATGTTATAGTTGTTTTCTTCTCATTCATCCTCTTTTGGACTGATTTGTGCTTACTGTGACGTACTTACATCGTTCTACAATTTTATTTTCTTAATCAGTGATATGCAGCGTAGGATTCGGCAGCGTCGCTTAGTCATTTTGGCACAAAATGAAAGAAAGAAAAAAAAAAAAAAAAAAATCCGCTACTAGCTAGTGTGATGTGCAGCTGTCCACAGGAGGGGCCGACCGCATGCATTTGTTGTGATGACGTTTACGGCGACGTCGGCTCCCATTGGGTCAGCGGATTATTGCTTTTATTAAGTCGTTTAAGATGAATATTGTGATTTAAAATGTGCAAATTATAACCACATCCACAGGTGTCAGAGATTATAACTACAGAGCATGAACAAGCTCAATATGTCTGAAATTATTGCTAAAACTTGTTTATCTGTATGTTTAGTCGTAGTCCACTCTGTAATGATTGGCCATGTGTCCTGCCCTGAATGTTTTTAAGTGTCCTGTTCTCTTGCCTACAAACTGCCCTGTGGCTCCCCCTGGTGGCACGTCATTGCCCCTCTCTTTTTCTCTCTGTCTTTTGTCTCTCTCTGTCTAGCTATATATCTATCCATCTATCTATCTATCTATCTAATTCAGGCATGCCCAAACTGTGGCCCGTGGGCCAGATGCGGCCCTCAGACCAATTTTTCTTGGCCCTCAAGCTTCCAGGTGAATTGGCCCATATTACCGTAAACAGTACTTTTTACTGTATATTTATGAACATCTACTTTAGCAAGGCCATATCAAATATTTAATGCGTCCCATTGAGGATGTAGCATGAATAAAGGTCTAGTGGTTCAGTCTAACTTGTAATAATAACACAGATTTGAAGTATTCACTGTACGACGAGTCTATGGCCCTCAATCGGCCCTCAGCTTTGTCTGTGTTTTTGTATGTGGCCCTTAATGAGATAAGTTAAGACATCCCTGATCTAACTGATTTAACGAGATATAACAAGGTGCATGGTTCTTTATGGAGGTCAAACAACAACAGCAGCTGGGTAAAACTTTGACAAAAAATTATGCAAAACTGAAAAGGTCATCACAGATCACTCCCAGTTAAAGAGGGTCTATTTTACCTCTGAAAAACATATTTATAAGTTTCACTGTTGTTTTTGGTGCTTGGGAGCATGGGTGATGTAGGCTTGCGGGCGGAGCCTTGTACAGCTAACCATAAAAAGGGTTCAAATAGTGCCCCAGACAGATCGCTAGATTACTCAAACATGCATGTCTGACATCTGAAATCTCTTCAGGCAGGTTTTTCATAAGGGAAAAACATTATAACATGGTAGAAAGCTCAAAAAAATCCATATTGCATAACCCCCCCCTCTTTAATGGATGTGTTTCAGGTAAAAGGCTTCATTAGCAAATAAAATGAGGAAGGGAATGAGGGAGCGAAATTATCAATTCGCTTTTCCTCTGGTAACGAGAGAGTTCATCTAATCTGATCAAAACGTGGACTCTGTGAAGCTGCAAGGTTAATCACAATCAAATCAAAACTGAAATTTCAATAAGAACAATTAGTAAAATCAGTAAGGCTACAATTAAATATGAAGCTACTCTGCAAACAAAATACGTTCTGTTATTCTGTTCTGAAATGTCCCTGTGTGTCAGATGCCCTCCCTGTGTCTCCAAGGTGTCTCTGCAAACATGTTCTGAAATGCATGGGATTCTTCGTTCTCGTTTATCAGTTCAGATCAGTCTTCTCTCAAATGCGAACGCTCCTGGGACGGGTTTAAATGCAACTGAACCAGGACCGTCCGGCTGCGAGCGAGGCGAGAGTCTTCACCACTACACCACCATATGCAGATTACGATGTTTATCAGCCCAACGCGGCAGCTGTTTACTTAAGATTTTTATGTAAATTTTCCCGAAACAAATTCCCCACTGCCCAACACGTTTTGTCCTTTGACCTCTGCAGATACACGGACATGTTTTTCTAATCATCTCTGTCTCTGCTGCATGCGAAATGAGTGTCCCTGAGCAATGTCACAGAGGCCTCAGTAACGGGACAGCTCCAGCAGATGGCGCCACAGGTAAGAGGCGTGTGTGTGTGTGTGTGTGTGTGTGTGTGTGTGGAGGAGAGGTTTAAAGGAACAGTATGAAACGGACGCTCTTACAGTTTTAAAAAGGAGCTAGAATCACAATTGAAGCTGTGTTGCCAGAGCCTGAACCTGCAGATAGAGACGCATACATCTCAGTCTCAGTTTATGGACAGGCCTCGTGTGAAAGAACCTCAGAACCTCCAGAATTCAGAGGCTGCACTAGCACTGATTCATAATTGGCTGCAGGTAGTGAACATTCAGATCAGAGAGAGGCCTTTTAGGTTTAAACCAACTGGATTTTAGCTGGATTTTCTTGAACCAAAACACCCAATTATGACACGAATAAATAGAACATCATTGCAATTTTTTTTTTTTTTTTTTTTGTATTTAAGAATAAACCATCCGCATTACAGCTGTTATCAGTATAAGCTATATTTGATTTGAACATGTTAACCTGAGGACACAGAGAGGTCATGTTTATGAAATAAAAAATAATACAGTTTGTTTAAAGGCAAAGCTAAGAGTGGTATTTGGAGAAGGACAAAGATGACGAAGAGGATGTGGTCGGCAGTTGTTCTAACGCTGTCGGCTCTGAGCTAAATTTACACACAAGAGCGACGACGACACACTATGTACCATCACTGTACTATTCACACGTTATTGAGCGCGTTTAAACTTTGTGCCAGTTTTTGTTTCACGTGGATAGGCCCAGTCATCACAGAGACCATCATAAACCAGGTCAACACATCTGCAATCTGAGCAAATTCTGACCTGTCTCTGGGGACTCTACAATGTGCTGATGTCACATGACTTAGGGCTGAATGATTTGGAAAAAAGTGAGGAATGCACCAGCGCCGATACTGAAAATCAGAAATCAAAATATCGATTCAAGACTATATGCCGCCGCCTTTGGTCATGACCTCTGGGTAATAACCGAAAGGACAAGATCGTAGATACAAGCCGCTGAAATGGGCTGGGCGGGCGCTTAGAGATAGGGTGAGGAGCTCAGTCACACAGGAGGAGCTCAGAATAGAGCCGCTACTCCTACATGTTGAGAGAAGCCAGCTGAGGCGGCTCGGGCATCTGCTCAGGATCCCTCCGGTACGCCTCCCTAGGGAGGTGTTCCGGGCATGTCCCACCGGGAGGAGGCCCCGGGGAAGACCCAGGACACGCTGGAGGGACTATGTCTCTCGGAACGCCTTGAGGTCTCACCGGAGGAGCTGGAGGACATGTCCGGGGTGAGGGAAGTCTGAGAGTCCCTGCTTAGACTGCTGCCCCCCGTGACCCGGCCCTGGATAAGCTGAAGAAAATGGATGGATGGACTACATGCTGGTCGTACTTGGCCCAGAAAGTCTCATAATGTTTGAATTTTAATTTACACAAAGCTGTTCAGTGGTTACATGGATGATAACAGCTACATAGCACATTTGCATTGGTTTAGTCAAATTTCATTTTAGTTTAAAGCACAAAAAAAGCAGTTATCAGCCCCTGCACTGGTATCAGTTAATAGCAGCAGATACTTTGTCTTTATACCTCCTGATGAACTGGCTCTATTGATCATAGGCAGTCATTTTTTCAAGTAATTTTACCACTATAACCTCATTAACAAACATTGCACTAAGATACAGACCAAAAGTTAATGTTTCAAGCCTCATTTAAGATATGGCGGCTCTATCTAAACTATGTCAAATGAAATGAACAAACATCTGCGCCTCTCCACTTTGAATATGTTTCAAAATTTGGCCCTCGGTGAAAAAGGTTTGGACACTCCTGCTTTAAGCTACAGTATCAGAATCAATATCGAAACTGAAAAACCTGGACCAGAGCATCCCTTGAAAAAATATCGATTGTGCTTAGATTCGTGATGTTTATGTTTTAATAACAGGATTCGGTTCAAAACTCACATTTTAAACACGTCCAGAGGAATTTCAACAACACACTGAAATCTGAGCTGACAAACTAAAACCAGAGTCACACTTCAGAACACAGAACACGTTTGTCCAGGTGTAAAAACGACAGACTTAGCCGTTTTTACGCAGAATCAGCCGTTGCGATTAGCCAACTGTGATTTCGATCTGACTGTGATTCATGTTGTGGCCCTAATGTGAACTCGAGCCGATTAAATCCCGGCCTATAGCATCTGGTCCTTGTCTCTCTTAACACAAACCTACACGAGCGCACTACCTTTTAACCAGCATCGCCTCGTGTGGGCAGCTCTGCACCATGGCAACCAGTCCTGCAGCATTTAATAATAGAACCGATAAAATGCGCAGAAAATATCAATACTGTATGAGGATTTAAAGGTGTGTGGAACTGTGGAACTTTTTTTTACAGTATATGCTCCCAGTTCGTCTCCACTGCTTTGCCTGAAATGTCCCACAGCATTTTTTTCAGCATTTTTAACTACTCAATTACAGGTAGCTCACTGATACCTTATCTTACAGTGAACGACTCACCTTTGGACAGATCTGACTCGTAACATGGCCTGTTGGTGTCACCTGCTTGATGTGGAAAATTCCAGGCATAGACCCGGTTATTTTTAGGTGTAGAATATTTCAGTCAGAGCCGTTATTTAAATATTTATTAGGCTCTGAAACTAGCATTAGCATTAGCCCCGACACACAACGATGATCTTTCTAAAAGTAGAAGTTTCCTCCAGTGAAGTTTTCCTCGTCTTTGTAAAGTTTAGTTTGTTTATTTTGCAGCGACCATGTACATTAATCAAAGAAACATTAAAGAGAAGCTTAGTACCAAACTAATCGGAGCTAATTTCCATCTGCATGAGCTATACAAAACGCAGTATGAAAACCGTTTAAGTATAAGTAGACATAGCTAACATGCTAGTCGCTGCGATCCAAACATGACATGCTTCCGGCTACATCGACTTGTATTAACCCGCCCTACATGATCCTGGTGTTTTTATTTCACAATTTTGTCAGAAAAATCAAGATACAAATATGAATAACAGACAAATCAGGCGGCGTTAGCAACAGATTGATTGACAGCGTTGCTAGGCGGTCATCCCCCGCTAAACCAGCAGCGCAGGCGAGAAGGGGCGTTACCTTCAACAGCCTCGCTCCGGATTGGCTCTTTGGTTGCTATGATACTCGTGGTCGGAATTCCAAATATAGAACTCAGCTCCAAATTCGTCGCTATAACTGCTCTAGCCTCGACGTGCTCCATTCGACTGCAGCTGAACGCTATGGGCGACGTCACTCTCACTTAGTCCACTTCTATATATTGATTTTAGAGCAATTTACCACACACCTCAGCAGAAACGAGCCAATTATTAAACATTTTTATGCTCCACGAACAAGAAAGCAACAGCTGATGTGTTGTTACCATGCTAGTTGTTGTTAGCATTGCGCTGAGAGGAGGAGAGGAAATAGTACTTTTCTCATCTGGATTGACACATATGCTGTCGGATTATTATATTGCACAATCTATAATCTGGTGTTTTGGCTGTTACAGAGGATTGTCAGAATAATCCCTCCCATTGACTGAACTGGGTTTGGTTTTAAATCTAATCCTAATCACATATGTTGTTTTTCAGTTATGTTTTAGGCTAGAGCCGAACGATTTGGGAAAATTGTTGATTGTTATTGTTGATTTTGTAACAAGTTCACGGTTTATGTTTTAACAAAAGGATTCTGTTGAAAGAGTAGCAGTTTTTTTTATACAGAATAAGTAGTAGTAATATTAATAACTAGTACTACTCTTTTCTATTCCCACGTGGCCTTATACCTGTGTAATCCCTCAGTGTCCAGGTAGGTTCCACAGTGGTCCAGGGGCGTATACTAGTCCATGTGTCTTATAGTAATTTCAATTCTACTTTTATAATCGATTAGTATTCAATTTTCAATACTTTTGTCAACTCGACATGGCAACCAGAGTTATGTCATCACTCTCCCCCCAAATCCGACTTTCTCACCCGAACTATTGTCTGCATCTAAAAATTTTCCACATGGTGTCAGATGAAACGTGATACCGCCGCCCTGGTGTTGTACAAAGGTTATGCGATCACATTTCTGGGTCATGGATTCTGGGTACGCTTTCATGTTTTGTCTCTTTGTAAAAAATATAGAGTATTTTTCCATGAATTATATTTTTAGTCCTGGAATGAGGTGTATGTGAGTGGAGTTTGCATGTTCTACCTCTCTCCAGTTTGTGACATGTAGCAAAGCATGAATAAATGAATGAACATTTTTTTTCCCAAATGCATTAATTAAATTAATAATTCATTCATAAAATTTCAGTTAAATAAACACAGCAGAAAAACGCTGAACAAGGTTTACTCTTACCTATTTTAATATAATTTGGCCATGTTTGAGGGGCCGGATTAATAAGGCCAAAGGGCCGCATGTGGCCCGCGGGCCGTAGTTTGCCTATTCTGCCACAGATAGTGTATATAAATGGCCATAGCTAACCTGCTAGCCGCCACATTCCAAACAGGAAGTGAGCATGGACACGCTTTCGGTTCCATCGACTCTGGCTCCAATTCACTTTCTTTTGAAAAACCGTCACCTGCTCTGCGCTAAACCAGGGAAGGGGCGTTACCTTCAAGAGCCTCGCTCCGGATTGGCTGTTGTTGGCTCTTGGTTGCTATGATACTCGTGAATGCTATGGGCGACATCACTCTCACTTAGTCCATTTACCATAAACCAGGTCAACACATCTGCAGTCTGACAGTTAAACAGCAAATTCCACCATCGAGTTTTAACCCGTCTCTGGTTAAATCATAGAGATTCTAGACAGTTGAAAGTAACCATGACGAAAAACATAGGATGAGTCGACCCAGATGCCCTTCCGACGCTCATCTTCGCTCATATGAGTCTGGACTGTAATAATCTGCTTTCTGGCTGCTCATATCTGGACAGAGAAATGATGAACAGATTGACCTAGGAGATTACGAACACAGACTGTCTATAATCTGGTTTGGACGCGGCGGAAGGGCTCGACGAGCTGCAAAAACTCAACCAATTAGGGATATCACAGCAATACAACGTGTGATTCTTTTAAAAGGCCCATTTTACACTATTTTAATGTTTAATAATGTCATTTCCTCATCACAAACAGGCCTGGAGTTGTGCTTTGTTTCATTCACACATGTTTAGCACACAAATTTTGAATTTCTAAACAGATGGGTCAATATCAGAGGTGGAGAGTACATTTACTTGAGTAAGATATGCATAGCAGACATAACACTTTAGCTACTACATGAGTAATATATTGCACAGTGTAACAGTACTACTACTTCTAAATGTTTGGTTACTCTTCCCACAAGTGACAAAAACGTGCATTTATTCACTTAGAGGTGTTTTTATTGCTCAAAAATACCATAAAAACCTTTTTTATACAGTATGTGGAGTCACCTTTCCACAGATCTGACCTGTGACTTGGCCTGCTTGGAGATAAATAGCGTACTGTGGAATACTGCAGGAAAATCCATAACATTTCCCCGAAAATAAGAAGGTGGAGTCAGAAAAGCTGCATAGTGCACCTTTAAGTGAGCACGCCTCCAGTTCAACAAAGATTACGTCACTGTTAGCTGTCCATAAAGCAGCAGTTAGCTTTAGCGTCATTAACCACACAACTGTCACAAGCCCTGACCTTTGACCCTGTTTGATGTAGAAACAAACAGAAACGTGTTGAAATCCTGACGCACAAAAGCTCTGAGTTACAACCACGAGATTACCGGTTCTCTGCCTCTACAGGGTTAGAGTTGAGTGTTCCTAATAAAAGGAAACAGTGCGATCTAAAAGTTTTTTTGTTGAATTTTGTGTGAGGCGTTTCGGGCAGCTTCAGTTGTATTTAAATGTACTATACACCTAAAATTAAGTTGAATTACGAAGTGTAACACAGGCTTCTGAAATACGTCTAATTGGGATAATCTCTTTTGTAAACCAACAAAAAAAAGTGTAAAAAGCGTTACAATGATGTTAAAAATGTATATATGTGTATGTTTTCTTTTAAAACTGTTATAGATCCAGACGATTATAAAACTATTTGTACGATTATGACAAAACTTAATGCTAAATCTTACACAAAACTGACTCTTGTGAGCTTTAAACCATGTTATAATGTCGTTACTTCATCAAAAACACACCTGGAGTTGTGTTTTGTTTCATTCACACATGTTTGCGTAACCCTTTATTATTAGCCTGTCTACATCTCCAAACCTCAAAATGCTCCGTTCCACCTTGTGATGTCACGAAGTGGTAGTTTTCACGTTAACCGCTACATTTGACCTCAGTAGAGCTCAGTTAGCTCAGTACAGATTGGCAATTCCAGGGGTGAAATGATCCAAACGGTTCTAGCGAAGCTGTGAGGACAGTGGAGCACTTCCTGTATCACCTCGTGACATCACAAAGTGGAACGGAGTGTTTTCTGTGTGCGAGAAACATGCGAGTTAAGCATGTGGGAATGAAACGAAACATAACTCCAGGTCTGTTTGTGATGAGGAAACAGCATTATAACACAGATCAGAAAACAGTGTCTCACGAGCCCTTTAAACAAACTGTCACTCCGCCAGTTTCTGTTTATTTTCATCGACTCTTTATCAGATTTGGTCAGTCTGCGCCTTCAAAACAGCTCGTTCGCCGCTACAGGCCTCACCTTCTGCCCTCTCTCCTCTCATCTCTCACTTCTGTTTTATTTTTAAACCGTGTCTTCCCTCCTCTCCTCCATTTCTCCTGTTGCCCTTAATGTTTATATAAGGCCGGGAGAGTTGAAATAACCTTTACTTTGGGCGGGCGCTCAGATAAACCAGGCCCATAAACGCACCGCCGCGAGCTCTATTTGTTTAACCAAACGTGAAGCTAAAATTAGATGAGGTTTCACAGCGAGCTCTAAAAATGGACACGGGTTTTATTAGAACTGTTTTATGATAAGTCCACACAACGGGGGCTGCTTTGGGTTCACGTGGAGAGTTTAAAGACGCTGATTTTTTTTTTTACTGTTGTACAAAAGCAAAAACTAGTCATTCCTCACTTACTTTATGCATTCAGAGCATCCTAATTACTCACGGCGATGAGTTTACAAGCGCTTTTGTCAACTTTCAGAGACCAGAGCGGAGTTTTGCCATGACAACTAGCATGCTAACACGCACTTCCTGAGTCTCAGACAACAAACGCTTTATAATTCGACTTATTTTGACTTATGTAATATATCTGTACTGGGGTAAGACACATTTAGCTGAAAAACATGCAAAAAAAATCATGGATAGGATCATTAAAGGGATTTTCTACATGTGAAAATGAGTCCACAGACACTAATTTAAAGGGGATGTAGCGGATTTTCCCTGCGTAGTCATTTGTAAACCTCAGAATAGCCGAGCGCTCTGTTTGTGGTCAGTGTCAGACGAATGCCAGCTGCTCGTGATAACATTATGTAAATATGTTCTGTTCAATGACGCTATTCTTACACCAGGGACAAGTATTGGCCCTTTAAGGCTCTCATCGCTGCACTGGACTGGTGAAACGAACACTGTACAACTCGAGATATGTAACTGTTTATCTCATTTGTTTTAGTTTAGTTTTTTTTTGTTTAGTTTTTTTTTTTTTTGTTCAGATTAGAGCGTAATGTGGTCATACTTCCAGATGGGGGCGCAAGAGGCAGTTTTCCCTATTGATTACATTGTACTTTACCATGAAATATCCAGAATGTTGAACTTGATCATTTCTATCAGTGACTAAACCCAAGAACTCACAGTATTACGACACAAATCTAGATTATAACAATACAGAATGTCCTTCGCTATATCGCAGTTCGCAGTGTGACTCTTAAGTGCTGTATGTTTGCAAGTTTTCTCCCCGACAAAACCCACAATGTCGATGAAACGTTCTGCACCGACAAAGGCGCTGACGAAGGTTTGAACTTTGAGAGTGTTTAAACAACAGAGAAATGTGAGAAAAAAAGAGACAAGAAAGTATAATAAAATGTGGGAGGTGAATCCAACATGGCGTCATATTGTTTTCAAAGGCCAGTGCTCAATACAGGTTAGCTCCTCCCACTGTGTGAGGTCACGACCAGAGCGATAGCTGCTAGAGCGAGCTAGAGCTAACTTTTTCGCCATCTCGAAGTCAGAATGAGGGATTACACTTACTAGCTCGCCTGGAAACTACCAAGCTACGGGTAAGATCTGTGGAGAGGCGAGCACACTCACTGTAATAATGTGTGTTTTTTCATTGGATTTATAGCAATAAAAACACTTCTATATTGACCCAGAATCCCGTTCGTTTCAGTGAAGAATTCGAGAAAAATGTTGCTGCTAAAATAAAAATGTACAAAATTCTATGATCATGTGACCAACAAGTCGACGCCGCACGATTCTCTGAGGCTTTAAAACGGCTCTGTCCTGTAGAACTTCATTTACTGTCAGGATCTGCAGCTCTGTGCCAAATAATACAACTCCGATAATAATGACATCGCCCACGGCAACTTCCAGAAGAAGGTGAAAAACCACTTCACAGAGACGAGAGTTTTCTGTAGCAGTGCATCCTGGGAAACCACTGACAACTTAAGCAGTGTAGTAGCGTTAATGAGGTTATTTTTACGGCTCCTTCACAAAGACAATACTCGTTATTTTTACACCTTTCTATCTCTCTCCCTCTGTTCTTCTCATTCTCTCTCTCTCCTTCTCTTCCTTTCCTTCTCTCTCTGTCTCTCTCTCCCTCCCTCTCCCTCTCATTCTCTCTCTCTCTCCCTGTCTTTCTGTCTCTCTCCTCCCTCTCTCTCTCTTTTCTGTCTATCTCCTTCCCTCTCTCTAATTCTCTCTCTCTCTCCCTCTCTCTCTCTCTCCCCCCTCTCTTTCTGTCTATCTTCCCCTCTCTCTCTCTCCTTTTTTCTCTCTCGCTCCCTCCTCTCTCCTTCTCTCTCTCTGTTGTTCTCTCTATCCCTCCCCCTCTCTCTGTATCCTTCTGTCTCTCTCTTGCCCCCTCTCTCTCTCCCTGTCTTCTTTCTGTCTTTCTCTCTTTCCCTCCCTCTCTCGCTTTGTATTTCTGTCTCTCTCTCCCCCGTCTCTCTCATACTCTCTGTCTTTCTGTCTCTCTCTCCCTCCCTCTCTCTCTTTCTGTCTGTCTCCTTCCCTTCCTTTCCCTCTCTCTTTCTGTCTCTCTCCCTCCCTCTCTCTCTCTCCTTTTCTCTCTCGCCCTCCCTCTCTCTGTATCCTTCTGTCTCTCTCAACCCCTCTCACATTGTCTCTCCCTCCCTCTCTCTCTCTGTCTTTCTGTCTCCCCCCCCCCTCTCTCATTCTCTCTCTCTCTATGTCTTTCTGCCCCCCCCCCCTCTCTCCCTCCCTCCCTCTCTCTCCCTCTCATATCCCTCCTTTTTTCCCTTGTGTCCCAGTGAAATCTGATCATCTTTTGTCTGCAGCTCTTTCCATCACAAATCCACATTTCTATGGAACATCTTCATAACAGTGGAGCCCAAACCCAGAGGAGTGAGAGGAGTGAAACTTTACTAAAGTACGAGTACGTTACTTCAAAATAATCAAGTAGAAGTACAAAGCAGAGGTCTAAAAATACTCAGCTAAGAGTAAAAAAGTATTTGAGAATAGTACTACTCAAGTAAGAGCAAATTTCTGGACGTATTTCCAGGTATTATTTTTGAGCAATACAAAGACGTAATGGAATAAATGCAAAAAAAAGACAAATATAATGCCATATTACGGAACATAAGCAGGTGGAGGACCCTGCAGAAAAGTGACGCAGTGCATCTTTACTGTTTAATGTGAAATTTCGAGAGATTTCCATACTTTTTTTTTTTTTTACTTTGCCCTAATCCGATTTCAGACACAGAGCCAGAGGATGGGTTGCCCGGTCCTGATGCGTTGCCAGTTCAGCAGAGTATGATTCAGCGTTTGGGTCTGACTGCGGAGGATGACTCAGGGATGAAGAGAGGCAGACGGAGAGATAGAAAGGAGGAACAAGAGAGGGGAGCTAAACACCGAACGTGGACGGGATTACAGGCCGTCGTTCCCCACTTTGAACGAGTCACTGATGCGGATTACATGCAGTTTGTCGTGGTGAATCTGACACAAATCTGGCTCTGACTCAAACTCAAAACACAAACTCAGACGTTAGAGTGAAAAACAATCATGATTTTTAGGATTATTCACGATTCGCGCCAGTGAATCCTTCGTTCTCGTCGATGTTCGGCCTGTAGACGAGTAACACGGTTCACGCTCAGGGCCATTAGACTCCACCGAGAACCAGGAGCCAAACACTAAAAGCCCGGAAGCCGCCTCAGCACGAGCGCGAAAAGAGACGTCGCTAAGCACTTTACAGCTCTGTGTTTAAAGCTCCACTGTGTCACTTTCCTGATGAGGCTCTGACATTATTGCTTTGCTTTGGAGCGTCCCACCGTATGCCACCGTACTGCATCTTTATGTCCTTCGTTTGTTCGCTGAAAGACCAGAGAGTTCGGACGTTCACTGTGTGCTAGTAAAGCTAACGGCAACTACAATGCTACTGCGCACTTCCTGATTATCGGATTTCACCTCAACCTCATCTGCTTAAGCGATATATCTGCGCTGGGGGCGAGTCTAGGGATGGACAGGAGATGTTTGGACTTTTTAGCGCATGGACTAGCCTTAGAACTCCAGCAGGGGGCGATATTTTCCTCTGACCGACCTACGCTACGCTGAAAGAAATACAAGCAAAGCCTTATTTCAACACTTTACTGCGACGCAGCTCTGTTATAGGTTTTGGGGTGAAAAAAAACAGGTTGTAGTAAATTTTAATGACATAATAAGAGGAAAATCATCAGAATGTGATCAAAATCGGCATGAAAATATCAAGAGTTGGCTTCTGTGGATTCTAAACAAAAGATACATTTTGCTCAAATACATAGAAAAAAACAAAAATATATATATATAAAATTGGAGCAGATTCAGTTTTAGTCTAATCATTGAAATATTAAAAATGAAGTGTGCTAAACATATTGTATATTGAGTATATTGTCTTTTTCAAAAGGTTATTGACTAAAATCAGTTTGAATTACACTATAAAAGTTGGTTTAATGCATTTAAAGGTCCTATATTACACAAAACTGACTCTTTGAGCTTTAAGACGTGTTATAATCCTGTTTCCTCCTCAAAAACACACCTGGAGTTGTGTTTTGTTTCATTCACACATGTTTGAGCAACACTTTATTATTCGTGTGTCTACATCTCCAAAGCTCAAAACGCTCTGTTCCACCTTGTGATGTCACGAAGTGGTAGTTTTCAAGTTAACAGCTCATTTTACCTTTTGAGATTGGAAATTCCAGAGCTGAAATGACCCAAATGATTCTAGTGAAGGTGTGTGGAGTTTAAAAACACAGTGGAGCACTTCCTGTATTACCACATGATGACATCACAAGGTGGAACGGAGTGTTTTCTGTTTGAGAGAAAAACTGAGGAAACAACATTAGAAAATAGATCAGAAAACAATAAAGGCATATGAAAAAAAATGACTTAACTTGATAAAATACATAAAAATTATTGTGACTTGATATTTCAAAATCTCGTTCTCGTGGACCTATCTCGCATCGCCCCCCGCCCCGAGAGCACAGGAGGATGGGGCAAATGCAGAAGGTAAATGTTCGCCTGTCGACTCAACCTCTATGTATATTTTCAAACGGCGCTGACGGGTGTTTTCCGCGTCTCTGTTTCTGGGTCTTGCGTCTGCCGTTACATCGAAGCGTCTAAAAATAGCTCGTTCTTGTCGGTTTCTCTTTCGAAAACTCTCAAACAGGAAGTGATCGCCTTAACCGCAAACACACACGAGACGCAGAGCAGCACGATCACACGGCTCACTGTAGACGAACGAAAACGCCATTAGAACGAGATCAGGGCTGAACGATTTCGGAAAAATGTCTAATTTCAAGTTTTTCTGTTTTTTTTAAAAATTGTTTTTCGTAGTTTTTTAAGTGTGTGTTTGCGATTTATGTTTTAATCTTGTTTCCTCGTCACAAACAGACTTGGAGTAGTGTTTTAATTCATTCAGATATGTTTATTTAACACTCAATCCCTGCAGATTTAGGCTGGGTTCTTCTCTCAAACTGCAAATACGCGCTGTTCCACCTTGTGATGTCATCAAGTGGTAATACAGGAAGTGCTCCACTGTGTTTTTAAACTCCACACACCTTCACCTGAATCATTTGGGTCATTTCAGCTCCTGAATTTCCAATGTGTGAGGAGGGAAGAAGAGAAGGAGAGGAAAAAAGAGGAGAGAGAAGAGAAGAGGATAGAGAGGAGGATGAGAAATGAGGAGGAGAGATAGAGAAAGAGCAGGGGAGAAGGAGAGAGGAGGGAAGAGGAGAGAATATGAGAGAGGAGGAGAGAGAAGGAGAGGGAACAAGAGGAGAGAAGAGAAGAGGATAGAGCGGAAGAGGAGAAACAAAGAGGAGGAGAGAGGAGAGAGAGAGGAAGAGAGAGGAGAGAGGAGAGAGGAGAGAGAGGGGAAGAGAGAGAAGGAGAGGAAAAAAGAGGAGAGGGAAGAGAGGAGGATGAGAAGGAGAGATAGAGAGAGAGCAGGAGAGAAGGAGAGAAGACGAGAGGAGAGACAGGAGAAGATAGAGAGGAGGGGAAAGGACAGAACAGGAGAAAGAAGGGAGACAGGAGGAGAGAAAGAGGAGAGAGAGCAGGGGAGAAGGAGAGAGGAGAGACAGGAGAAGATAGAGAGGAGGGGAAAGGACAGAACAGGAGAGAGAAGGGAAAGAGGAGGAGAGAGAGAGGAGAGAGAGAAGGAGAGAAGGAGAGAGGAGAGACAGGAGAAGATAGAGAGGAGAGGAAAGGAAAGAACAGGAGAGAGAAGGGAAAGAGGAGGAGAGAGAGAGGAGAGAGAGCAGGGGAGAAGGAGCGAGGAGGAGAGGAGAGAATATGAGAGAGGAGGAGAGAGAAGGAGAGGGAACAAGAGGAGAGAAGAGAAGAGGATAGAGCAGAAGAGGAGAAACAAAGAAGAGAGAGACCAGGGGAGAAGGAGAGAGGAGGAGAGGAGAGACAGGAGAAGATAGAGAGGAGGGGAAAAGAGAGAACAGGAGAAAGAAGGGAGAGAGGAGGAACAAAGAAAGAAGAAGAAGAGAGACCAGGAGAGAAGGAGAGAGGAGGGAAGAGGAGAAGAAGAGAGAGGAGAAGAGGAGGACAGAGAGCCCTTGAATTTCCAATGTGTGCTCAACAAAACGAGCCGTGAGCTTGAAAACTACCACTTTATGACATCACAAGGTGGAACAGAGCATTTTGAGCTTTGGGGATGTAACAGACTAATAATAAAGTGTAACTCAAACATGTGAATGAGACAAAACACAACTCCAGGTCTGTTTTAGAGGAGGAAGATCCCAAAAACAAGCTCCATTTTGTGTCCATGAGGCAGATGAATGTGGAGCTGTCAGAACAAGATGGACACTTAAGAGGAGAAGGAGAGAGAGAAGAGGAAGTGAGGGATGGAAAAAGAGGAAGAGGAGTGGAGGGTGTACCTGTCGCACCTGTCTAAACATGTGAAACATGGAGAGAGAGAGGAAGGGGAGAAAAGAGGAGAGAGGAGAGAGAAGGGTAGAGAGGACGACAGAGAGCAGGGGAGAAGGAGCGAGGTGAGGAGAGAAGAAGAGAGAAGAGATGGAGAGGAGAGAGAAGGGTAGAGGGGAAGACAGAGAGCTGGGGAGAAGGAGCGAAGTGAGGAGAGAAGAAGAGAGAAGGAGAGGAAACAAGAGGAGAGAGAAGAGAGAAGGACAGAGAGGAGGAGGAGAAACGAGGAGGGGAGAGAAAGGGTAGAGGAGAGAGAGCGGGGGAGAAGGAGAGAGGAGAGAGAGCAAGAGAGAAAGAGAGGAGGAGAGGAGAGAAGAGGAGAAAGAAGGCGAAGAGGAGGAGAGAGAGCAGGGGAGAAGGAGAGAGAAGAGACAGGAGGAGAAGAGGAGGAGAGAGAGAACGAGGAGAGAAAGAGGAGAAAAGAGAGGTACAAGGAAAGAGAGCAGGGGAGAAGAAGAGAGGAGGAGGAGAAAGAGAAAGAGGGGAGAAAGAGGAGAGATGAGAGAGAAAAGGAGAGAAGGGGGAGGGGAGGATAGAGGAATGACGAGAGAGAGACGAGCGAAGAGGAGAGTGGATGAGAAAGAAGGAGAGAGGAGAGAGAAGGAGGAGAGATAAGTAATAATGAAATATTAAGTGGGATTCAGTCATGTGTAGTGCTCAGTGATCAGCTCGAGTGTTTTTAATGGAGACGTCTGGAGTCGCTCCTCTGTCAGGAAAAGCATGAGGTCTGGAGTTACAAGTCAGATCCGTGGAGAGGCAACTCATATTTCAAACTATGTAAAACCAGATCTAAAGAGATGACAGGTAAAGGAAAGGAAGAAAGAGGGAACACTCTATTTCTCTTGATCTTTTTATGCATCTGTTTTTTAACTTTACAAAGGCGAGTGCTTCCTGTCTCCTAAGTCCCGCCTCCCTGACTCCAAAGCACGTGATTGACAGGTGGATTAACCAATCAGAAGCCACTTTCACGCACACAGTCGCACAATGCCACACGGCTCTTCTCCAGACATTGTTCCGACGCTTCATTTGTGTGAATATGTGACCTCGCCCTCTCTCGACCTCACACAGAGCAGGTACGCTTAACACAAGACGCTCGAACAAAGAGACAAAGCCAGACCGAGACGACTCCTGACCAACCGACACGGAGATCACGACCCTGCACCGGGCTCTTGACACAACGCTCTTTCACTTTGTTTCTATATTCACACATTTACACCGGGGTCATGTGACTATTTATTCAGCCGGTTTTATGGGATTTTCAAAGTTGTGACCTATGTCCTCATTTATTTTTTGTTGCACTTCCAGGACAATAAATAAATCAATAATAATGATGATTTGAATTTTATATTATTTAAAAAACCTGAAGCAGAACTCGAAGTGGGGTAACAGAAGTGGGATAATAGAAGTGGGGTAACAGAAGCGGCATAGTAGCAGAAGAGGATAGTAACAGAAGCGGGATAGTAACAGAAGCGGGATAGTAACAGATGCGGGATAGTAACAGAAGCGGGATAGTAACAGAAGCGGGATAGTAACAGAAGCGGGATAGTAACAGAAGAGGATAGTAACAGAAGCGGGATAGTAACAGAAGTGGGATAACAACAGAAGCGGGATAACAGAAATGGGATAATAGAAGCGGGATAACAGAAGCAGGATAGCAGAAGTGGGATAACAGAAACGGGATGGTAAAAAAGCAGGATAGTAACAGAAGTGGGATAACAACAGAAGCGGGATAACAGAAGTGGGACAACTGATGCAGGATAACAGGAGATGAATGCAGGCTGGTTCTGTGGGACACCAGACTCAGGGTCAAAGGTCAAGTGTCTTTTTTTACTCAAACAATCAATTAGGCCGTTTTATGTTTTTAAATAAGCTCTTATAGGCTAATGAAGTTTAGTTTAGCTTATAATTAAATCAACATATGAAAACGGCTATAGAGACACACGCTTTGCTTGGGTAAAAACAAACATGGCGGCTTACACTAAATAAAGTTCAAATACATTAAAATAAAAAGTTTCTGCATTTGAGAAACATGGGACACAAATGAGCAGTTGTGATTGAATCGTCAGAGCGAAGCCAGAAAGAAAAGTTACACGATGCTTCTTTAAACATTTAGCACAGTGGTTCTTAACCTGGGTTCGATCGAACCCTAGGGGTTCGGTGAGTCAGTCTCAGGGGTTCGGTGGAGCACCCGACTCGTATGATACGCGAACTGCGAGAGTCTCCAGATGCCGGCCGTGTCCCAATTCAACAAATGCCCCCATTCAATGTGCCTATCGAAGTAAACAACTTAAATGCGCCATTCGAACGGCGTATTTAAGGGCACTTTGGCGAATTGGGACACTGCCACCGTGTCTCAATTCACCAAATGCACTGTTTGATGTACTGCTCGAAGTGCAGGTCGAAGTACCGCCCGACTTAAATGCGGCGTTCGAACGGCGCATATAAGGACACTTTGGTGAATTTTTGGTGAATTGGGACACGGCCGGCATGACACACGGTATGAGACACAGCCAGAGTGATGCCCCGGCATTGACTGGGAGGATCCCGGCGACAATTGCGCTCTGATTGGTCGTCTTCGAGGACGACGTAAGCTTGTTACCGCAATGACAGTAACATATTTAAAGAGCCCTGTGCCTCTGCTTTGAGATGCTGTTTGAATTTACATGAAGCATAATTGGTGGTGGAGTTACGGTGATGGAAAGTCCGGAACCGAGAATCTATCGGCAGTGATAGCATCCGATGCTAAAGAGTTATTATTTTAATCCATACCAACTATGTCGAGCAAAAAAAGAAAGTGGTCAGATGAATATGTACAACATGGATTCACATATATAGTCGAACGTGATGGGAGTCAGCGTCTTGTCTGCATGATTTGAAATGCCAAGTTAAGCAATTCTAGTCTAGTACCGGCAAAATTAAAGGAACACTTCCTTAACCTGCAGGGACATGGGGAATACAAGGACACAACACTTGCTGAATTCAAGGTGAAGAGAGCCAAATTCGATGAAAAGGCTACTCTGTGAAAAGGTAAGTATGTAAGTTGTTGAGTTCATGCACTGTATTGGTTTTGTTCCTTGGACACAGTCATGTTAATGCACGGTTCCTTTTGTGACCAGTAAAACACACTTATGTCTTGAATTTGAAAAAAAATCATATTTTATTTTTCAATAAAGAGGGGTTCGGTGAAGGTGCATATGAAACCGATGGGGTTCGGTACCTCCAAAAAGGTTAAGAACCACTGATTTAGCACTCCCTCACTCCAAACCCCTCAGTCCATGGGGAGGGGGAGTCTATGGGGAGCAACATAATAACATTACTCCAGCACTTCCTGGTTTCCCGGCAGCGTCGCGATCCCATTGGTCGATGTGGCGTCTCCGCTTTATGAGGCCGGATCGATGGAAAGTGGGTTAGCGGCTCAGGGGGATCCTCTCGCTGTGAGGGGCGGGGCATGATTCACGGCCTGCTGGATTTCATTACTCTGATCGATACTACGCAGACAGGAGGTGGTTAGCCGCGCCGCGCACTGATTTCCAATGGACAAGCTATCGATGCTAATCTGCGCAAAATATATGGAGAAAATGTCACAGTATTACAGGGATGGATTCTGTAAATAAATGCATAAAAAAGGAGGCAGGTCTGTAGAGGTTTAAGCTACAGATTTAGCAGATTTTACACAGAATAAGACGCCGTGGAGACACAGGGAGGGCATCTGACACACTGTGATTATGCTTTTTATTCAAATCTCATCTCGAGGAATTTGTGTCTCTTACCGCCCACTGACAGCACTCGCTTATCTCTAAAAATATCTCAAACAAACCACTCTTTCTCTGAAATGCCTCCCACCTGTTTCACTTCTCTTTCTATCTATCTATCTATGTATCTATCTATCTAGCCTATACCTCCTCTTCTCTCTCGCTTCCTCTTTATCTCTCTCTCATGTTTCTCTCTCATTTCTCCTCTCCCGCCTCCTCTCTCTCTCTCTCCTCCCTCTCACCTCTCCCTCCTCCCTGTGTCCCCTCCCTCTCCTTCTCCGGCTCTCTCTCTCTTCCATCTCTCCTCTCTATTCACTCTCTCCTCTTCCTGTCTCTTACTCTCTTCCTCCTCTACTCCTTCTCCTCCTCTCCCTCCTCTCCCTCCTCTCTCCCTCTCGCCTCTCCCTCCTCTTTCTCTCTCTTCTCCCTTTCCTCTATCTTCTCTCTCTCCTCTTCCTCTCTCTCTCTCTCTCCCTCCTCTATCCTGCTCTTTTCCCTCTCCCATCTCTCTCACTCCTCCCTCTGTCTCCCCTCCCTCTTCTTCTCTGGCTCTCTCTCCTACCCCTCTCCACCCTCTCTCCTCTCTCTCTCTCCCTCCTCTACTCCCTCTCCTCCTCTCCCTCCTCTTTCTCCCTCCTCCTTCTGTCTCCTCCTCCTCCAGCTCTCTCTCTCTTCCCCCTCACACCCTCTCTCTCCTCTTCCTCTAGCTCTCTCTCGTCCCCCTCTCCACCCTCTCTCCTCTCTCTCTCTCTCCCTCCTCTACTCCCTCTACTCCTTCTCCTCCTCTCCCTCCTTTTTTCTCCCCTCCTCCTTCTCCAGCTCTCTCTAATCCCCCTCACCACCTCTCTCTCCTCTCTCCTCTTCCTCTCTCTCCCTCCTCTACTCCCTTTCTGATCTTTCTCACTTTTCCCTCCCTTCTCCCTCTGTCTGCCCTCCCTTCCTCTCTCTCCCCCTCTCCCTCTCTCTCCTCTTCCCTCTCTTTCTCACCTGTTGCTCCTCTAAACAAACCTGTTATTGCGCTGCTTACATAACACTGCTGCTTGTGTCGTGTCCATCACTTTTCTGCTCTATCTACCTTTGTCTTTTTCCCTCCATCCTTCTCTTCTCCTCTTTTCCTTCACTCACTCTATCTCCATGTCCATGCCGCCCGCACATTTTCTGACCCCCGGCTCCTATCCTCCTCTCTCCCTCCTCTTCCCAACTCTCTCTTTCATCTCTTCTCTCTCCCCTTTTCTACCTCTCCTCCTCCCCTCTCTCCTCTCTCTCTCTCCTTTCCCTTCTTTCCCCCTCTCCTCCTCCTCATCCTTTCCTCTCCCGCTCTCCCTCTCTTATATTGACCCCTGCACAGTACATTGCAGCTCTCTCCCTCCTCTCCTCCTCTTTCTTTCTTCTCCTCTCCTCTCTCCCCTCTTCTATCTTTCAAATTGACTCACAGTATTGCAGCTTACCCTCTCCTCCTTGCCCTCATCCCTCTCTCCTCTCTCTCCTTCCCCTACTTTCCTCCACCTCTCTTCTCCTCTCCTCTTCGTCCTCTCCTCCCCCTCATTCTTCTCTCCTCTCCTCCCTCATCCCTCTTTTCTCTTTTAAACTGACCACAGTACATCACAGCTCTCTTCACCTCTCACCCTTCTCTCCTCCTTCTCCCCGTCATCCCTCTCTCCTCTCTCTCTCCTCTCCTCACTTTTCTCCCCCTCTTCTCTCTCTCTCTCTTTTCTCTCCTTCCCTCCTGCATCCCTCTCTTTTCTCTTTTAAACTGATCAGAGTACATCACAGCTCTCTCCCTCCTCTCCACCTCCTCTCCGTCATCCCTCTCTCCTCTCTCTCTCCTCCCCTCGCTTTCCTCGGCCTCTCCTCTCTCTCTCTTTCCTCTCCTTCCCTGCCTCATCCCTCTCTTTTCTCTTAAACTGACCCATGTACAGTATATTACAGCTTTACCACATGAAATCCAGAGTCACAAATGAAATCTCCGTCCCACGCATCCTCCTCCTCCTCTTCCTCGTCCTCCTCTCCCTCCTCCTCCTCTAAACTCCGCCTCCTCAGAGCCCACTCGCATTTAACCACCGCGAGCGACAACGAACTCCCACGAAACACCCATAAAAACCACGAAATACGCTCATCATCCAGTTGTTTCAAATATTCCATGAATCCAGAGACATATTTTTACAAATCGAACGACTTTGGACGGCAAAGAATGAGAAATTTCTCCATTATGTAAAAAATATAAATCCCAAATCATAGCAAAGAATAGGAGATATTAAAAACAACAAAAATAAATTAAAGTTTGAAACAAGTAGAAGAGCATATTATTCATGGTTTACGAAAAAAATATCTGGTTAATGGCGCCATTTTGAGGACTTTTGAACATGTATGGCAACCCCCATCTTATTCATTAAAACAATGGATAAAAAATAGGTTTATTCAAAATAACTTTATCAAATTTACACAATACTATGAACAATTTTGCGGCTGTGACTCGGCCAAGGATAAGCGGAAGAAAATGGATGGATTTTGCACATATTATAAATTTATGTATGAATGAATATAATACAAATTAAAGCCGCAAGCGGCATCGAACGGCCCTCGCGGGCCACGCTTCGCACTTGGCCGACCCAGCACTCCCTGTAGGTGGCGCTGATCCGCCCCTTGCTTTTGTTTTATTGTGGTTTTGGGCTGCACTTGTCACCAAACCAAGCCAAAAGACACTGGGAGCACTGATGTCCAAAATGCACCAACATGGGGTTTTCCAGGCATCGCCATGGCAACACCGTGCAAAATACAAACTTGGCACCTCAGACTTTTTTGATGGGGATGATGTAAAGAATCAATGTGCCAAATCTCACATTCTTCATTGAAGGTCTGAAGCCGTTATAAGACTTTGAAATGTCCCAAAATTTGTACATTTTCCCATTAGGATAACATGGGGTTTTTCGCGCATCGCCATGGCAACAGAGTGAAAAATATGACATGGGTGTGATTGACTTTTTTGATCAGGATGACATGAAGAGTCATTGTGCCAAATTTCACTTAATTCCATGAAACTAATGTTTTTCTCATGAATGGGGAATTTTCGGAGCGTTCCCATTAGGATAACATGGGCACTTTGGAGCATCACCATGGCAACACGGTACAAAAAACGACATAGGTCTCATTGACTTTATTGATTGGGATGACCCACTGGAATTTTGTGTGAAATTTTGTAACATTTGGGAAAAGTAAATTTTCGGACCTCCATACAAATTAATTTGTTATTCTGTAGGGGGCGCTATTGCACCAATTTTTTTTCTTTCACAATGAGAAGGTTTAGTCCAGAAGGTTTTACAACTGATTCGAATTTGAGTGAAATCGGACTTAGTATGCGCAAATGGGAGCAAATTTTGAAATTTGAAAATTGCAAAAATTATGATGGACTTTTGCGGCTTCGCCGCACGGAAACCGTTATACGTATCAACGTAAATTGGATAACTTTTGATGCCCCACTTGTCTAGATGATGTCCAGTGATTTTCAGCTCTGCAGGTGAAGTGCCTTCAGAGGAGTTGACAAAAATGCGACGTCAACGAAAATGCTGAGTCGGCATTTTGGAATTTTCAATCCAAGATGGCCGACTTCCGGTTTGTCAGAGGGCGTGGCCATAATAATATTTTTTGTTTGGCATCACTTGATGAACGTGTGTACCGAATGTGGTGGCTCTACGACAAAGTTGACGTCGGGGCGTCTCCCATTGACGCAATGTATTTTGACTTTTGTAGGTGGCGCTGTCGCGCCATTTTTTTATGCCCAATGATGCACCATATAAAGAAATACAATTTTCGGCAGACCTGAATTTTGGGCAAAATTTGGTGAGTTTTCAAATATGTTCAGGGGGGTGAAATTCCTGCTCAAAGCGCAGCAGAAGAAGAAGAAATAAAAAAAATAATAATAATAATAATATTTTTAGCAAAAACAATATATCCGATAACATTAGAATGACAAATTATACGTTTTTCGAAAGCTCTGGACCTTCCCCACGTCACCGTGGGGTCATTGGCGAATGACGGGCGCTAACGCGCCCGTCATTCGCCATGACGTCGGGGGTCGCCCACTGACCTCCCATTGACTTCCATTCATTTTAGCAGTAATAAAGATGCCCATGCCTGCGGCATGGGTTGCTGGGATAGTGGAATCAGGGCAAGGTCGCGACCTCAGCCGAACTTGTGCGCTGCGCGCACAAGTTCGGCAAGACAGTTAGCAACGATGAGTGCCTGGGCTTCGCCCAGGCACTCATCGTTGCGGAAGCAATAGGCCCTACGCCCTGTAGGGGGCTCGGGCCTAAAAATACTCAAACATTTACACTTACTCTGAAGTGAGTTTTTAGAGCCTGGATGGGATGTAAAAAGGATTAAATTAATGGCCCTGTACATGATTTTGTCCATGTATTTGAGCGAAATGAGTCTTGACCACAGACTAAGTGAGTGTGACGTCACAGCTCCAGTCAAATGAAGCTAATCGAGGCTAACAGTTATAGCGGCTAATTTGGAGCCGAGTTCCATATTTAGAATTCCGACCACGAGTATCATAGCAACCAAAGAGCCAATCCGGAGAGAGGATGTTGAAGCTAACGCACCTGATTTGTCTGTTATTAATGCGATTTGACTTGGTTTACTTGATTTACGAATACAATAGTGACATAAAAATACCAGGATCATGTAGAGCGGGTTAAGACGAAGCAGCAGTTATGGAGAGAGGAGCGACAGTTTTTCAATAGAAAGTGAATTGGAGCCAGAGTCAGAGTATAGTACAGATATACAGTATAAGCAGATCAGGTCAAAATAAGTCCCCTGTGTACTTTCTGCATGATTATAAAGTGTTTTATTGTCCGATTAACAGGAAGTGCGAGTAACACAGCACTTCCTGGTTTCTGAGAGCTGTGAAAAGTGCTTATAAACTCATCGCCGTGAGTTATTAGGATGCTCTGAATGCATAAGGTAAGTGAGGAATAACTTTGGTCCAGTGCAAACTGTTTAAAATGAACCAGTTCTGTTTTTCACCTGTAAATAATGACTTGGTGAGGCCCATTAGAGCCACGTTTCTCCTAAAGTGAGTGTGATGTTTGAGGAGGCACCGGGAAATCGACCCAGAGCAGGACGAGAGTAAAGTAATGTCCCACTACAACCGAGACGCACACATCTGCTGCTAATGTACTGTAATGATCTGAGGAGGAGAGGAGAGAGGGAACGAGGGAGGAGAAGAGAGAGAGGGGGGTGTAATGATCTGAGGAGGAGAGAGGGAAGGAGAGAGAGAAAGAGGGGATGTAATGATCTGAGGAGGAGAGGAGAGAGGGAAGGAGGGAGGAGAAGAGAGAGAAAGAAAGGAGGGAGGAGAGAGAGAGCGAAAGGAGAGAGGGGATGTAATGATATGAGGAGGAGAGAGGGAAGGAGGGAAGAGAAAGAGAGGGGATGTAATGATCTGAGGAGGAGAGAGGGAAGGAGGGAAGAGGAGAGAGAGAGGGGATGTAATGATTGAGGAGGAGAGAGGGAAGGAGGGATGAGGAGAGAGAAAGACAGGGGGGTGTAATGATCTGAGGAGGAGAGAGGGGGGAGGGAGGTGAAGAAGAGAGGGGGGGTGTAATGATCTGAGGAGGAGAGAGGGAGGGAAGGGGGATGAGGAGAGAGAAAGACAGGGGGTGTAATGATCTGAGGAGGAGAGAGGGAGGGGAGGTGAAGAAGAGAGGGGGGGTGTAATGATCTGAGGAGGAGAGAGGGAAGGAGGGAGAGAAAGAGAGGGGATGTAATGATCTGACGAGGAGAGAGGGAAGGAGGGAGGAGTAGAGAGGGGCTGTAATGATCTGAGGAGGAGAGAGAGAGAAGGAGGGAGGGAGGAGAGACAGAAGAGGAGGAGGGAGGGAGAGAGAGAAGGAAAGAGGGAGGGAGAGAAGGGAAGAGAGAGGGAAGGAAGAGAGGAGGGGAGGTAGAGAGGGAGAAGAGAGAAGGAAAGAGGGAGGGAGAGAAAGGGGATGTAATGTAATGACCTGAGGAGGGGAGAGAGGGAGGGAAGAGGAGAAGAGAGAAGGGAAGGGAGGGAGAGAGAAGAGAGAAGAGGGAGGGGAGAGGAGGGAAGGAGGAGAGGAGGGAAGAGAGAGGGAGAAGGGAAGGAAAGGAAAGAGAGAAGGGAGAAGAGAGAGGAAGGGATGGAAGACAGAGGAGGCAGCAGAGAGGGAGAAAAGAGAGAGAAGGAGGGAAACGACGAGAAGAGGGAAGGGGGAGAGGGGGGGGAGGGGGCAGAGAGGGAGAAGGAAAGAGAGAGGGACAGGAAGGAAGGAAGGAAGAGTGGGATGAGAGGGAGAGGGAGGTAGGGAAACGAAAAGGAAAGGAGGAGGAAGGGGAGAGACCCAGAGAGAGCAGGCAGGAGAGGAAGGAAGGAAGGAAGGAAGGTGGGATGAAGGGAGGGAGGGGCGGAAGAAGTGAGAAGGGAGGAAGGGGAGAAGAAGAGGAGAAGAGCAAAGGGAAAAGAAGGGGGGAGGGAGGAGGAAGGAGGGAGGACAGAAAAGAGCGAGCAAAGGCCAGAGGGGAGAGGGAGAGAGAGGAAAAGGAAAGGTAGAGAAGAGAGGGAGAGGATAGGAAGGGAGAGGATAGGAAGGGAGGAAGACAGGGGAGCAGCAGAGAGAGCGAGAACAGAGAGAGAGCGGAACAAGGAAAGGAAAAAAGGACGGGAGAAGAAGAGAGGAAGGGGGAGTAGAGAGTTAGAAGAGACAGAGAAGGACAGAAGGAGGCAGGGAGGGAGGGAGAGGGGAGGAAGACAGGGCAGCAGCAGAGAGAGAGAGAAGAAAGGGAGGGAAAAGAAAAGGAGTTAGGAGGTAAAAAAACAGAGAGATGTCAGTGTGGATGAGACTTTGGAGAGGACACCATAGATGATACACGGCTTATTTTGGCAGCTGTAACTACTCAATACATTTCCCAATCGATGCAGCGCCCTAACGAACTCTAATGAACTCTGCCCGATCCATACGGGACCACCGCCCCAGAAACACACATCTGCACATATCAAATACTCAAAAAACTCCACAGGTTTAATCCGAGCGTCGGGAGCAGGGGCCTCTTCATTACACCATCGCTCTAATTATTTCAGGACTTTCGGGAGAAGAACTGTGTAATCTAATGATGTTAAAAGGGTGACGAGGTTCAAATCACTTAGCACCTTTGAATATAAAAAGCTTTTACCGGGCGTGAGAACAGGGCAAGGCGCAACGCAAGAGGGATTCTGCCAAACGACTCTGTATTTATATAAAAAAATGTGTTTTATAAGAAGGGAAAGTGAAATACTAGATCCCACACAGCAGCCGGAATGTCCCAGTGTAACGCAGATACTGTCCAGTAAACGAATTAGTAATAATATTAAACTAATAATGAAATCCAAGGTTAAAAATGGACTGAGACTTTAACAGCCACATCAAATCAATAACATCTGCAGCTTTTTACTATCTAAAAAAAACATTTATTTTCTGGAGTATAAGTCGTATCAACCCAAAAAAAAATCCACAATAATGAAGAAAAAAAATTATATTTCACATATAAATTGCACCTGAGTATAAGTCGTGCTAGAGTATAAGTCACACCAGCCAAAAACTATATAATAATGAAGAAAAAAAAACATATTTCACGTATAAATCTCATCTGAGTATAAGTCGCACCAGCCAAAAAAATTATAATAATGGAGAAAAAATAAAATAAAATAAAATAAAAAATCACAAATAAATCGCACCTGAGTATAAGTCACACCAGCCAAAAAAATGCATAATAATGAAGAAAAAAAAAAAAATCACATAGAAATCGCACCAGAGTATAAGTCAAACGAGCCAAAAAATATGCATAAAATTAACAAAAAAACATATATTTCACATATAAATCACATCTGAATATAAGTCGCTCTCGAGTATAAGTCGCACCAGCCAAGAAATGGATAATAATGAAGAAAAAAACACTTTTCACATATAAATCACATCTGAGTATAAGTCACACCCTCTGCCAAACTATGAAAAAAGTGCGACTTATAGTCTGGAAAATAGGCTCCTGTCAAAACCAGACGTATTCCTGCTTTTGTCTCCACTAGTTTGGACTCAGCTTATGGTAAAACGTTTGAGTTTTATGTAGTTGTATGTTTTTTTTAGATTTAAAATGTTTACTTCCTGATTGTCGATCCTGACATCACACTACCAAAACTGTTACCTAGCAACCATGTCCTCTAATGTACACCGACAATATTATCTGACAACTAAAAATATAAAGAAAAATCCTTTATTTAGTTGAATTAATGTATAAAGTATCAGAAAAACAATTGTTGCTGTGTAACGTCTGGACAGAATTCTCCCCAGTGTGATGTCATCTGTATGTTTAATACTCCCTACTTCCTGTCATTTTCAACATATTCTACAACTTTTCTTCACAAACTGCTTCCTGATTGGCGCAAAACTATAATTTATATTTGGAACAGGTATTATCCCACCAAATTATGTCAAAATAATCATTAAAAACCTGTCATACACACTTTAAAGATCCATATTACGCTATTTTCTGATATTTTAATGTTTGTCTGTGTTATAATGTAGTTTCCTCGTCACAAACAGACCTGGAGTTGTGTTTTGTTTCATTCACACATGTTTAACACACAAACCCTGCTTATTTAGGCTGAGTTCTTCTCTCAAACTGCAAAAACGCACTGTTCCACCTTGTGATGTCATCAAGTGGTCATACAGGAAGTGCTCCACAGTGTTTTTAAACTCCATACTCCTTCATTTCTAGAATCATTTGGATGATTTCAGCCCTGGATTCGCCAAAATCTACTGAAAAAAAAAGGGAAAACGTAGCTGTTGAACTTGAAAACTACCACTTTATGACATCACAAGGTGCAACAGCGCGTTTTGAGCTTTGCAGATGTAACAGACTAATAATTCAGGGTTACTCAAACATGTGTGAATGCAACAAAACACAACTCCAGGTAGGTTTTTGAGGAGGAAAAATACATTATAACCTCGCTTAAACCTCACAAGAGTCAGTTTTGTGTAATCCAGGATGTTTAATCTGCAGTATTTAACTCACTTTGGCTAAATCCAAACTCTCTGAAACGCTTATTGGGCTTATTCATGACGCAGACATTTCCCGATCAATACTACGCTGATATCTGACGCCTTTATCTACGACAGGAACAAATACGGGTCATTATGGGACGCCGTCTCCGTGGCGATGGGGGTTGCCCGGATCCCGGCCTGTGTGTGTGTGTTGACTCATTGAAGTTTCATTCACAAACGTCACAAGAAGCTGCAGTTTCCAGCTCAGGAAAACGAGAATTACTCCACCAAGAACACAACGTCCTACTGTCTGTAACGTGACTTTAGTAAGAGTCAAACGAGGATGCAGAGGAAGTACTCGATTCTGTTACTTAAGTAGAAATGCAGGAGGAATAAGTAAAAGTATCACATAGAACCTGTTTAAAAATGTACTTAAAGAGTGAAAAGTGACAGTATTTGTGCATTTTTTGAGTCTTATAAAGCCTCAAATGTAAAGATTCTGACGAGATTTTGGCTGAATTTTGTTGAACAGAAAAAAATGAATCAATCTTTTTATTTTAGCTTTTTTTATTTGGATATATTTATTTGTTCAAACTACGAATGTGTTCAAAATAAACAGCAGATCTCAAACAATAATGAAAAATACTTCTACTTTTCCTTCTTGTTCAAAAACGTAGTAGAGTAGAAAGTACAAATACCTGCTCTTAAACGTAGTGAAGTAAAGTAAAAAGTATTCGCTGTTGAATGTACTTAAGTAACGTACAGATACCTAAAAACTAGTACAGTACTTTACTACTTGTATTTTACCTTCCACCATTGTATACTGTTAAAAAGCTGCAAAAAAGTAAAAGTAAAAAGTATTCGCTGTTAAATATACTTAAATAACGTATAGATAACTAACATTTGTACTTAAGTAAAGTACTTCACAACTTTTACTGGTCTTTGAATACTGCAACACATATCTTTTTACTGCAGTATCTTCACTTTATGGGGCAAATTAAGTTCTATGTCATTTTATGCAGATCAGACCAAAATACCACAACAAAATTGTAGAAATTATTAAAAAAAGAAAAAAATGATTGACCCAAACCAAAAAATTCAGAATTTTTCAACACATCCGTTTTCAAATTGACATAAAAAACAGAGACTGACATAAAACATGGAATAATCCCAGATTCACTCATTTTTTTTGGAAGAAAGATTTTAAATAAACACTTTTAAACTTTCGAATTTTAACTTTCATGTAAATAAAACCAAAACAGATCACAAAAAATGGGAAAAAAAATACACGAATACACAAAATATATGATTAAATAAGTAAATAAAAATCTAAAATCCAGGGTGTTTTAAAGGGGCGGTCTGGTCCCAACTAAGAACATTAAAGCGCCCATATTACGTTGTTTTCTGATCTATGTTATAATGTTGTTTACTCATCACAAACTGTAAACACTCCGTTCCACCTTGTGATGTCATCAAGTGGTAATACAGGAAGTGCTCCACGGTGTTCTTAAACTCCACACACCTTCACTAAAATCATTTGGATTATTTCAGCGCTGGAATTTCCCATCTCCACTGAACAAAAGATGAAAAATAGCTGATAACTTCAAAAATACCACTTCATGACATCACAAGGTGGAACAGAGCATTTTGAGCTTTGGAGATGTGGCCAGTTACTCAAACATGAAACAAAACACAACTTCAGATCTGTTTTTGAGGAGGTAACAACATTATAACATGTTTTGCGTGATATGGGACCTTTAAACGACACCGGAACATCCCGGCGTGTTTTAAAGGGGAGGTTTGGTCCTACCTTGGCTCTGATCTGTCCCGACGTCGATACTTTACGGATGAGTTTATGAGACGTTTCCTCCTGCTCTCCATCGCTGTCTGAGGACTCCTCTCCTCCTTCTCCGCCCTCGAGAAAACAAAAATCAGTTTAAGAATAATACATACAGACTGAGAGAGGAAGAGTTTGCACCTTAGCAATATAAAAAAAATAAACTTTTTATCATTTCAACTGCCCAAAAAAAAGGTTCCATTACTGCGTTTCAGACGACATCACAATATTCTACAGTTTTACCGTATTTTCTGGACTATAAGTCGCACTTTTTTTCTTTTTATAGTTTGTCCGGGGCTGCGACTTGTACTCAGATGTGATTTATGTGGAATATAAGTCACATCTGAGTATATAATTGCACATCTGGCAACCTGATAACCGCATTTTTTTCTTCATTATTATGCAGCAACTTATAGACCAGAAAATACATTAATACAGATGTGGGGCAGATAAGATGGATATTGTTAAATCGAACATAGAAATGATCTAATTCAACATTTGTGATTCTTAAGCCGGTCACGATAACACATTTTGAAGTTCGATACATGTCAGTGGATTAAATATAGATGATAAACGATCATTTACACCACTGACACAAAAACCCAAGAGCAGATTTAAACCACAAAAACTATTCTAAATCTACAATATTGTTAAAAAATCATGAGCTGCAAGAACGAAACAGCAGAATGAAGCACTTTAATCATTAGTTTGCATCTGTAATGAGTCATAGAAGTGATTAACTCAAACTTTTACAGCTTAAATCTTATCACAGAGTCAAAAAATAACCAACAAATTCCCGGTAGTGCAAAGAAAAAGTACAAACGGTAAATATCAACCCCAGGAAATACTGTTCCATCTCCCAGATATAGATATATATATAGATATTAGTGATTATTGCGACAGGCCTAGTGATTTTACCTTTGAGATATTTCATGGTAAAGTTTTAAAACCCCATAAAAACGACATTTGACTCGATCTTTACGAGACTGACTTAAAGATGGACTGTGTAACATTTCTCGCTCGTCTCCGTGGCGATGTTATTGCTGTGCCAAGCGTGTTCCGCGGTATTAAACTATGGAGACAGTAGTGACGAGTTAAAGTTTAGTTCTGTGGAGAGGCGAGCCGGTTTATAGCGAGGATGCAGGTTTTTCCAAAGGGATTTTTAATTTTTTCTCCCAACAAAACACACTCGCAGCTGATGTGCGATACAGATAGATTTAAAAACTAATGTCGAAACGGGGAGACGAGAAGGTGCCAGACCCCCTCCAGCAGGAAACTGAAGTAATACACCTTTACTTTGGTATAAAACTGCGAAGGAAATAGACCGATTGATAAAGTGACTGTGGAGTTTACAGTGTGACAGTTTTGTTCTGGTGAAACCACGGCGGCACTTCCTCTGTGACACACGCCTGTTCTGAGAGCGCTCAGGCGTCACACTCAGCTCAGAATAACTGGGGTTCAGCTTTTGTGGTCAAACCAGATCGACTCTAAGTTCAGCAGTTGTTGTTTTTTTCTTAGAAGTGAGACCTGTACTTCATAATCACCTCTTATTTTAGTAATATCCGGTTAGATATGAAACTGACAGAGAGTCTTATTGGCTCAAGTCGGACTCATCTGACTTTTAAACGAATGATTAAAATGCGGAGGAGTGACGATAAATCAAAATTGAATCGAGTTTAACCTGGTTGAATGGAGCGATGACAGTGGTAGTTAAAAGTATAAAACCGGATGTAGCCTGACCTCTTTTATTAAAAAAAAAAAATCCATGGTAGTTTAATAGAATTTAACTGAATAGAAATAGAACGGAAGTTGAACATAAGATGGCGTAATATTGGTTTCAATGGCCTGAGCTCATTGACGCATGAACCCAAAAATAATTTTCTCATCTGCGTTATTTCCTCAAGACGGGTTAGCTCCTCCCACCACGTCAGAATCAGAGCGATAGCTGCTAGAACGCCCCGAGATACTTGAACTTCTCCACTTGGGGCAAGGACCACCCACCCGAAGAGGGCAAGACACCTTTGGTCATGAGCCGAAAGGACAAGGTCGCAGATACAAGCGACCGAAATTAGTTTCCTCCGCAGGGTGGCTGGGCGCTCCCTTAGAGATAGGATGAGGAGGTCGGTCACACGGGAGGAGCTCGGAGTAGAACCGTTGCTCCTCCACGTCGTGAGGAGCAGCTGAGATGGTTCGGGCGTCTATTCGTGATGCCTCCTGGACGCCTTCCTAGGGAGATGTTCCAGGCATGTCCCATCAGGAGGAGGCCCCCGGGGGAGACCGAGGAGCTGGACGACGTGTCTGGGGTGAGGGAAGTCTGGGAGTCTCTGCTTATACTGCTGCCCCCACGACCAGGTCAACCGAACACAGCAACTTGAATTCCTAAAAAAATGCATTGCGCTCTAGGGGAGAATTTTTTAATCCCAGAAGTTGCAGTACCTCGAGCGGCCACTAGTCAGGACAAACGGGGGCTCTCTTATCCAGTTCTTATTACAGATCCATGTCTAAATCTTACTTACAGTTCTTTTAAATGTTTACTTACAATATGAGTTCGCTCGGATTCGGCCGGAGGAGATCCCAAAGACTCGCCCGGCTCGCCCACGTACAGCACGTTCGGGTTCAGCTTGGACGCCATTTTGGGTCAAAGGTGACGGGCAAGGAGACGAGAGAGAAGAAGAAGAAGAAGAAGAGTGAGGAGAGAGGAGACGAGCGAGGAGGTAGGAGAAGTAGCCCCGGCCTCAGCGGTGTTTGGAGGAGCAGATGTCGTCGGGCAGATCAGACTCCGCCCTCTCTCCTGGTTCAGCTCCTGCGGGAAAGACGAGAATGAATTATTGATCAGGAGTTTGGGGAAAAAACGGGAACAAACATCTGTATCCAACGAAAGGAAAGAGCTTTACATCAAGGAACCACTCAGCCAACAACTGAGCGACTGTTGCTACTGTAATAACCCTGTTTATAGCTAGAATTTAGATTTATACACAGTTTTTCTGTAGTTACTTGATAAATAACAGCCTCAAAACACAGTTGGATCAGTTTTGTCTTATGTTATTTTTGTTTTAAAGAAATAAAAGGTGTTTTTAGTGTCTTCTCTGGAGCCGGTATCAAAACTGAAGAAGATGCATGCCTAAAAGTAACACAAATATATCAATATGTATTTTCCCCAGGTATTTTTAATGTCTAAAATGTTGCCAAATACTCAACTTTCACCTAAAAACTAAAACAAAAGTTAAAATGCACAAGAGGAACATGCAAAAAGCTTGGGCGATGTCTTCACACATTCTCACAGCGAGCGCAGTGTCATGTCCATGTATATCAATGTTTTCTGTTTGTATTTTTAGTCTGTAAGTCGTAGTTCTCTTTGTGCCAGATAGACTTCTCTCTCGCCGCGTCCTCACCACTTCTGTAATTTCACGTCCTCTTTTATTCTTCCTGCATTTGTCTGAAAAACACCCGACTTCCTGTTTATATTTCGCTCTTTTTACGCAGCAAAAAACGGAATAAGAGCATTTATAATTAACATGGTTTGCATTTTGAATTGTTATTTTTTATTATGCTGTGTGAAAGCTGCTCACCCTGCAGCTTAAACCTCCACAAACATGTCCTGAAATGTCCCTGTGTCAGATGCCCTCCCTGGGTCTTCATGAGGTCTTATTCTGTGTAAAAGCTGCTCACCCTGCAGCTTAAACCTCCACAAACATGTCCTGAAATGCATGGGATTCTTGTCTTAATTGCAAGATGTTAAAGCTGCACTATGTAACTTTTCTAGTGGAGTGTCTGGCATCTGCTTGTGTCCATGTAATTGCAATTGCTTCCCTGAAATATTCCACAGTATAGCATTAAACGTGTCTTGTCTGGCGTCTGCCGTCTTTTCAATTCCAGGTGTTTTTTATTGCTGAAAAAAAAGAAAAACCTTGAAACACACAAATTCTTCCTATGACACCACTTGCCTCTCCACTAATATTTGTCACGATACTACAATTTCAAACTTCGATACTCGAGAATTCACTCAATATTCGATTTCTTGTACTATGACGAAGCTGAGAAATGCAACTTTTTTTTTAGAAACCACATGTAATTTCCATAAACAAAACAGCACTTCCTTTATCTTGAGATGAGATCAAAATCAAACTCAAGCTGACTAAACCTCCAATTTTGTGACTTTTTTAGTATCGACATTTGGTCAAACGAGTATCTAGTTTCGATATTAGTTTTAGCATCGATTAGTATGTGACTTTTGATCCTTTTGACAGCTCTATTCTCCACAGATCTGACGTGAAACTCGGGCTGGTGTTGTCCCCTGCTTCATATAGAGAAGTTAAGTATAGAGTAGTACTATTTTGTTACCACCACTGACTAATACTACTACTACTACTATTACTACTACTACTACTACTAAGTGACTACACCGCTATTGAACAGATTATAATGCCATTTTGCAAAAATATGGACCAGTTTTACCAAATCTTAAACATGTATTGTAGGCCTATATCTATGACTTTTGACACTTTTGACAACCCTAATCTCCACAGATCTGACCTGTAACTTGGGTTAACTTGGCCCAGTGTCATAAGCAATAACATCTCCATGGAGGCAAGGAAAAACAAAACTTACATAGTGCAGCTTGGACGCTCCTGGTTGTGTTTAAAATGAGAACATTGAACATGAGCCTGGAAAACGATAGTCTGGACCCAAACAAGAGACTATAGTTCAGTGTCTATTCAGAACAATGGAGCAGAGTCATCGTCATGTCAGACCCTCGCTCTCCTAATCAGGACATCCTCCGGCACATGTCTGCAGAGCGGGAGCGAGTACTCAGGGTCGTTAGTTAAGTACAAGTACAGAGGTGTATTTTTATGTGTGTCTAGCTGCCCGGGGACTGCACATGGACGGCAGCAGCAGCTCAATCTCGTACAAATCATCTTTTCTTTTGTTAGATTAATGAATTTGTACATGGTCTTAAAGTAAAAGTCTTAAAGTACCTGGTTAAAAATGAGTAAAGAGTATGGCGGATGTGCTCAATTTTGTTACTTAAGTACTAGTACAGATATGGGTCGAGTACTCTGGGTTGTTACTTAAGTACAAGTACAGATACCAGAGCAAAAATCTACTCAAGTAAAAGTCTTAAAGTACCCAGTTAAATATGTACTTAAAGAGTAAAGAGTATGGCGGATGAAGTGCTCAGTTTTATTACTTAAGTATTAGTACACAATATGGATCAAATAATCAGTGTCGTTACTTAAGTACAAGTGCAGATATGGATCAAGTACCCCGTGTTGTTACTTAAGTACAAGTACAGATACCAGAGCAAAAATCTACTCAAGTAAAAGTCTTAAAGTACCTGGTTAAAAATGTACTTAAAGAGTAAAGGACTGGACCAGCTCTACACTCTCCATCGGGTGCTCGAGGGTTCATGGGAGTTTGCCCAACCGGTCCACATGTGTTTTGTGGATCTGGAGAAGGCATTCGACCGTGTCCCCCGTGGTGTCCTTTGGGGGGTGCTCTGGGAGTATGGGGTCCGGGGCCCTTTGCTAAGGGCTGTCCGGTCCCTGTATGACCGGAGCAGGAGCTGTGTTCGCATTGCCGGCAGTAGTAAGTCAGACTTGTTCCCGGTGCATGTTGGACTCCGCCAGGGCTGCCCTTGTGTCACCGGTTCTGTTCATTATATTTATGGACAGAAATTTCTAGGCGCAGCCAGGGCTGGAGGGGGTCTGGTTCGGGAACCACAGGATCTCATCTCTGCTGTTTGCAGATGATGTTGTCCTGATGGCTTCATCGAGCCAGGACCTGCAGCAGGCACTGGGGTGGTTTGCAGCCAAGTGTGAAGAGGCTGGGATGAGAATCAGCTCTTCCAAATCTGAGGCCATGGTTCTCGACCGGAAAAAGGTGGTTTGCCCTCTCCAGGTGGGTGGTGAGCCCTTGTCTCAAGTGGAGGAGTTCAAGTATCTCAGGGTCTTGTTCACGAGTGAGGGGAGGATGGAACGCGAGATTGACAGGCGGATCGGTGCAGCGTCTGCAGTGATGCGGTCGCTGTATCGGTCCGTTGTGGTAAAGAAGGAGCTGAGTCGAAAGGCAAAGCTCTCGATTTACCTCAATCTACATTCCTGCCCTCACCTATGGTCATGAGCTCTGGGTCATGACCGAAAGGACAAGATTGCGGATACAAGCCGAAATGGGCTTCCTCCGCAGAGTGGCTGGGCGCACCCTCAGAGATAGGGTGAGGAGCTCAGTCACACGAGAGGGGCTCGGAGTAGAGCCGCTGCTCCTTCACGTCGAGAGGAACCAGCTGAGGTGGCTCGGGCATCTGCTCAGGATGCCTCCTGGACGCCTCCCTAGGGAGGTGTTCTGGGCATGTCCCACCTGGAGGAGGCCCCGAGGAGACCCAGGACACGCTGGAGGCACTATGTCTCTCGGCTGGCCTGGGAACGCCTTGGGGTCCCACTGGAGGAGCTGGAGGACGTGATTGGCTGAGGGACTGTAGACCATTGTCCATCAGTCTCCTCCGTGTCTCCTGTACAGTACAGAATGTGTTCAGACAAATTTGCATAAATGTTGGATCGCAGTGTGACTCTTAAGTGCTGTATGTTTGCAAGTTTTCTCCACGACAAAACCCACAATGTCGATGAAACGTTCTGAACCGACAAAGGCACCTACGAAGGTGAGAGTTGAGAGTGTTTAAACAAGAGAGAACTGTGAGAAAATGTGAATGCCTGTGTGAGAAAATTGTATGTGTGTGTGGTGAGGGGTTTTACAGACAAGAAACATATAGAATTATTGTATAAAATAAAGCTGATACTTCGCGGATTTCACCTATTGCGGGTTATTTTTACAACGTAAAAATGAACGAGGGACCACTGTATTGTTCAGTAGAAACAATTGAATCGATTGTTTTATTCCAGCGGTTTTTATTTATAAAAAATAAACCTTCAGCCTTTTCAGCAGGTCTCAGACAATAATAAAAAATACTTGTACTTTTCAGTCCTGTTTAAACATGCAGTGGAGCAGAAAGTACAAATATCTCAAATGTAGTGAAGTAAAAGTACAAAGTATCCACTGTAAAATGTACTTAAATGAAGTGCAGATACCTAAAATATATGTGTATAAGTACTGTACTGCATGTTTCACACACTGGGGACACATTTTATAGAACTGTAAAGGTAACATGGTGATCTAAATATGTGTTAACAATTACTTAGTACTGCCTCTTTAAAGTCAGGGTGGTAACATTAAGAATATAAGTATAAGGGTATTTCAACAATAAAAACACCTGTAATTTAAAAAAATAAACTAAAAAAGCTGAGTTTATGCTGTTGTTGTTGTTGTTTGGTCTGTTACCATAGCAACTTCAATGACCTCTCACCATCCTATAGGACAATAATGTTTAATACAGATGGAGGCAGAGAAAATGAATATCGTTTAAATGCACATTTTTTTCTTTTTTCCCACTACTGTTTATTTATTTATTTATTTTTATTTTTATTTTTTGGATACCTGTGTGGTTTGTGTTTTATTTTCAGGTCAACTTCTGTGCCCGTATTATTGCTTTCCTTTAGTATTATTATTTATTATGCTTACCATACTTGCTATTTTTATTTTTTTATTTTCTTTTATTTTTTTTATTTGAATTTATTTAATTTAATTTATTTATTTATATTTATTTTATTTTATAGTTTATTGATTTATTTATTTTTATATGTGTGTATGTATATATACTTTTCTTTTCTGTTCCTGTGCTTACCCAGGAGTGACGGGTGGAAGGGCTGTAAAATGTTAAAATGCAAAAAAAATATCAATAATAAAAAAATAATAATTATAAATGCAGATTTTTTTGATAATTTGCCTAGAATTGGTCACAGAAAAGATGAGGATCACGATCAACATTTGTAAATTGACCTTTTGCATATTTCATGGTAAAGTCCAGTGGAAAATTGTCTGTTGTCCTTATTTGGGCGTATGACATCATCACATCGGAAAAAAAATATCTAATTTTGGAGTTATTCTGACGGATTTGCAACTGTTTTCAGTCATAAGCTTCGGTTCAAAGTTCACATTTCCAAAAGACGTGAAAAAAAGACTGAAATCTGAGCCGACAAACTAACACAAGAGTCACATTTCAGAACATGTTTGTACAGATCTATAAGGTTTAACCGAGTTTATGCAGATTGAGACGCAGGGAGGGACGGGAGGGCATCTGACACACGGGACATATCAGAGCGTGTTTGTACACATCTGAAGTACACGGGGTGAGCAGTTTTTACACACAGGAGATTATGTTGTTTATAGAGGAAATTGTGGTACTTCAAAAACTGCAGCTTTTGTGATTTGCTCAGTGTGATTTCTATTTGATTGTGAATACTACTACTACTACTACTACTACCAGTGGAGGATGAAGTACTCAAAAGTAAAAGTACCAGAGCAAAAAAAAACAAAAAAAACAAAAACTTAAGTAAAAAGTAAAAGTATCACATGAAAACTTCTGCTTAAGTAAAAGTATTCCAGCAGTTTTTATTTGTATATTTTTGTTCTGCTTAGATTTTGAACGTGTTAAAAAAGTAAAACTAAAGTAAACCTCTATCAGCAGCTCTCAAACAATCAGAACAAATACTTTTACTTTTCAGTCCCGTAGTGGAGTAGAAGGTACAGATACTGCTCTCAAATGTAGTGAAGTAAAAAAGTATCCACGGTAAAAAAGTAAAGTACAGATATCTAAATTGTTTATGTAAGTATAGCAGTTACTACAGATACTACTTTTACTACGTCACCTTCCACCACCACCACTACTACTACTACAACTACAAATACTACTATAACTACAACAATTACTACTACAACAACTACTACTACAACTACAACTACTACAGCGACTACAGCTACTACTACTACTACTACAACAGCTACAATGACTACTGCTACTACTAGTACAACTACTACTACAACTACAGCAACGGCAACGACTACGACTACTGCCACAACTACTACTACTACTGCCACAACTACTACTACAACGACTACTGCTACAACTACTTCTACTACTACTGCAACTACTACAATGACCACTGCTACTACTAGTACAACTACTACTACAACTACTGCAACTACAACTACAATGACTACTGCAACTACTACAATGACTACTGCTACTACTAGTACAACTACTACAACTACTGCAACTACAACTACTACAACGACTATTGCTACAACTACTACAACTACAACTACTACAACGACTACTGCTACTACAACTACAACTACTCCTACTACAACTACTACTACTACTACTTCTACTACTGCAACTACAGCTACAACTACAGCTACAACGACTACTGCTCCTACTAGTACAACTATTACTACAACTACAACTACTACTACTACTACAACAACAACTACAACTGCTACAATGACTACAACTACTACTACAACTATAACAACAACTACTACTACCACTTCTTCTACTCCTTGTACACCTCAGCACTTAGAGTCTTATCAAACACATCACACAGATTTGTCATAATGTCATTTTGCAAAGAGATGAACCACTTGTACCACTTCTTAAATATAAGATGAAGTACACAGACATAAGATGAAGTACACGGACATAAGATGAAGTACACGGACATAAGATGAAGTACACAGACATAAGACTCTGTACTCTGTTGTATTTCAGGCCTATTTCACACATATTTCACCTTAAACATTTCATTTATTTCCATCTTTACCATGAACTCCACCATAAACTTTAACCTTTCACCACAAACCTGATGTAATCCTGCACATTCACTCCACACTGTATACAAATACTTCAATACTATATACAAATACTTTAATATTCTCGTAGACCTGACGCGTTACTGTGCGCGGAGTGTTCAAACTGTCCTCTCTCTGCGCGCACGGACGTTTCCTTCATCACGGCACGGACACGTTTTGGTTATTTTAAAAAAGCCTCAAATTCCAATAAAACCCCACCTCCCGCGCGTGACAACAAACTTCACCTCATACTCCGCAATTCAAACACTGCAAATTTAGCGCAGACTTTGAAATTGTGCAGATTTGGAGCTTTAATTTGAGATTTAAAGCTGGAGATGTTGAACAACAGGCTGCCCGAGCTGTCCTCCTCCTCCTCCTCCTCCTCCGCTCGCACACGCACGCACCCCTCGTACCGATGTGCAGTGCATGCGCTAAAATCATCAATATTAATCCAAACTATCGCAAATTCGCTTAAATTATAGTTATTATAAAACCGTGACATCCAAAATACACCCGCGCGCGAGCTATTACGCGCGACAAACGTCAAAAAGCGTAACGGAGAAATGAGAAATAATTCACCTCGGTTCAAAATGTAGTCCTCCGGAGAGCGCCAGACGAGCAGCGGACAGTGACGCTGCTGTGGCCGGCCCCGAGCGCTCCTCAGGCGGCTCGGCGTGTAGCGTGGGCTCGGTGTTGCAGTGCTGGAGGTTGGGAGCGGTGGACGGCGCGTTGGACAGCCGCGGTCCTGTGCGCATAGCTCGGGTCCAGGAGAGGAGGAGGGTGGTGGTGGTGGAGGAGGAGGAGGGTGGTAGTGGAGGAGGAAGGTGGAGGGTGGAGGAGGAAGGGGGAGGAGGTTGGAGGAGAAAAGACGAGATTTGGAGAGCGGACGGAGCCAGCAGCGGCAGCGGAGGCAGAGGCAGCGGTGACGGCGCGCACACGCTTCTCCTGCCACACCGCCGCGTCGAGGACAGGCGGGCGCTGGGGGGCGGGAGTGAGCACGGTTACACGCGGGGCTATTGTGTCATCAGCGCAGAGCAAAAACAATTAAACATCCAATTAACACGTGCCCCGCGCAGGAGAGTGAGATGAGAGGGAGATGCACAGAGATGTCGGTAATTGCGATGAACCAGTTGACGAGCAAATTACGCATACTTGGCAACCTAAACGGTATAAATTGATGTGTAAGTGTTTATCTCTGGGTGCGTTTAAATAGCCAGATAACTAGGCTATTATCTAATTACCCCACAACCAAATAGCTTGATTAGATTCTGCGTGTGTTTATCAAGAACACCGGATGACAAAAGTACAGAAAATCAGATACAGATCCTCATTTGAGCAGGTATCATACTCAAAAAGTCACATTCAAGGGACAAAAATGAACCTTTGCTGAATGATCTTGAGCTGGTGTCCACGTGAGGTCATTAAACTCTCATTTAAAGGTGACAGAGGAGTTTAACGCATTATAGTTTAAATTCCAGATGGAGTTTGTTAAAGGCGTTTGTCTCCTGCTCAGCCCAAATAACAAAGAGAAATGAATAAAGCCACGGAAGAGCTCGAGTCTCAGGAGGTTATGGAATGTATCTGGACACTGAGGATTACACAGACATAAGGACACATGGGAATGGAAAAGAAAGTTTGAAATTTTAGCTTTACCAGCAAACAGGGCCGGCTCTAGCTTTCAGGGGGCCCTAAGTTGAATTTGTCTCTGGGCCCCGACAGCGGATGCCTCCTGATTCAGATATTTGTGATTCACATCTGACACATTCTGACTCTGCTCTCATCACATTGACCAGTTGTTTTTGTGTTTATATGACCAACATTAGACTGAAAACATCCAGAATGTCACAACTACCAGAGTCATAAGAACAGAACATGAACATATAAGGGGGGCAAGATTTATAAAACTCTAGACATTTTTTCTTAATTTCTCGTGGATTTTAACGTGTTCCAGTTGGCGACAGTGGCTTAAATTTATTATAAAGGTCCTTGCACCGGTGTAAACTCATAGCTGCCCTCACCTCTGCCCGACTCAAAAAACAAATGTAGCAGCAGCGGATATTTAGCTACTATTACTAGATTTAAAACAAATGTAATTGTTTTAGAGGATATTTAGGCTGCTGCAAACACACAAGCCCCGTGTCCAGTAAAACTTGACATATTACATTATTTTTAATTTAAATGTATGGGCTCTCGGGGGCCCCCTGGTGGCCTCAGGACCCTAAGCAGCCACTTAGTCTGCTTATAGGCTGAACCGGCCCTGTCAGAAAGTCAAGTCTATATCAGGACTAAACCAGGATCAAACCAGGTCCCAACCAGGACAACTGTTTCACTTTACCACAAATGCAAACACCCCCCTTCCCCTCTCTCTCTCTCCCACCTCTCTTTCTCTCCCCCTCTCACCTCTCTTTCTCCCTCTTTCTCCTTTTCATCTCCTTTTCTCCCTCTCATTCGGTTATACGGCTCCCCGGCATTCCTAACCCTGGTGCCAGTACAAACACTGTCCTGATGGTGTGAGTGTGTGTGTGTGTGTGTGTCCCTCGGGTGGGGGTCGAGCAGGGTCGGTCGGAGGGTGGGTGGAGGGCTGCGTGCGTCTCCCTCGGGTGGGTGTGTGTGAGAGAGGATGCATGGCCACAGTTGGTGCAAATTTTGAAGTAACAACTGGTGTTTGGCTTTGGCCCACAGCTGTTCTGACCAGAGTCATCAAAGAAACACGTGGGACGCCACTGTCTGCTCTCGACAAGACGCATGTGCTCATTATGCGAGAATTTAGTCCTTTAATTAATCGTCGATGGAGTTTTAGCCAAAATAATACGATTATATGGGACAACAGGGGGAAGGAGAAGTGCGTGAGCTGAAGATTTGGTGCTTTTTGATGTTAGATTCACAAGTTTAAATCCACTCAAAGCACTTTACATCAAGAAAGCACTCACACCGGGGGCGAGGTGGGTTAAGTGTCTTGCCCAAGGACACAACAACAGCATTCATGTGTGGGAGCTGGAATCGCACCGCCGACCTCTAGGTAAGTGGCTCTAACTGTTGACTCCCAATGATGTTTATGTCAGGAGCGGGATTCGAACCGGCAACCTTCGGATCAGTGGAGAAACACTACTACTACTCATATAAATACATTGTTTCCTACTTTTTCTTGCATAAATAGTTGTTTTGCCTGAACTCCCCCTGCAGGTGTAGTCTTGCGATTTCAGTTAATTACATAATAGTTTTGAAAGCTTTTGCCCCGCCCCCTTTTTAGTCGACGAATCGATCTGCAACGCACGTCTTTAGTCCATCAAGCTCATACTGGTTTAAAAGTGTCGATGCCGAGGCGGTGGAGTCGTCGGCAGATGTCATTTCTATTGCTTTTTGGATTTACTGGTTTTAGGATCTGGCAACCCAAAGTGAGGAGCTCATTCTGCTTTGTGATTGGATAAAGGCTTGAGAACGAGAACGTTTCAGGGGTCTAAAGTACAGGGTGAGCAGCTTTCCACACACATAAGACCTCCTGGAGACACAGGGAGGGCATCTGACGCGTAACTTTGAGAGCAATCAAGTCAAAGGGGCAAAATGAGGTCGC